>JAHBCN010000917.1:0-141982 GCA_019359885.1 Listronotus oregonensis
TTTGAGAAGTAACAAGCATCGCCCAAAAAAAACTATTTTCGGTTTGCCATTCACCATTCCATAGCTTTTTTGTACCTCAGGTACAAAGTTTTTGGGGTCAAAATTTTTTTAAATTGACTTTTTCGTTCCACCCGGGGAATATATTTATAAATAGGGGATAATTTTATAGTACTATAAATTTCAGTGCCCAATTGGGGGAAAAAAAATCAGAAAAAAAATCCAAAAAATTTCTATATTTTTGAAAAAAAGGGAAAATTCTGAAAGTTGCCCCCTTTTTGGTTTTTTAACCAAATTTGGTATACGGGGTTTGGGGCGCTGATTACAATCTAGAAAAATTTTTTTGGCAACATTTCGTTTTCGAGATCTTCATCATAAAGTTCAAAATCAAATAACCTTATTTTCACTATATTCACCCTTTTTTTGTATAAAATTTTTGATTTTTAAAAAGTGGCACACAACTTTTAAAAACCCCTTTTAAAACCTTTTTTTTTTTATTTTTTTTTTTTTTTTTTTTTCATTAAATTGCAAATTTTTTAAGTTTAGACGCAGCGGCCATCTTGGCTTATAAAATTTTAGTGTATACATTTTTGGCCCTTTGGGGACGGTGAAAGTGAACGTTTGCAATTAAAGGAAAAAAAAGGTGGTTAAAAATAAAAAACAAGTTTTTAAAGGTGTTTTAAAAATTGTGTGCCTTTATTAAAAATCAAGACTTCTTAAAAAAATTGGGAAAAAATAGTGTAAATAAGGTTATTTTTTTTTTTAACTTTGATGATAAATATCTCGAAAATGAAACGTACCAAAAAAAATATTTTTTCGATTTGTAATCAGCCCCTTTTTTAAAAAACGGGAAGAGGCAACTTTCAAAAAAATAAAAAAAAAAATTTTTAAATATTTAATTAATATTTTCATTTTTAAGATCTTAGTTTTTGATATCCTAAAAAAGGCGACCAATTTGTTGTTAGCTTTTTAAAAAAAAAAAAAACGAATAGTTTTTTCAGGTTAATTCGTTGTCAAAAAAACAAACCACCAAAAAATGTTTAATAAAGGTTTTGCCACAACTATATAGGACTTTTTTTAAACTATTTAAATTCCCAAGAAAATTTTATAACAGTTATTTTTAAAATCAGATGCTTTATTTCGTCATTGTTATTATGGTAACTGAAATTTTTTTATCCACATGAGCATATAGACGTAAAATTAAAAATAAAAATTTTCCCGGGGTGACAGCTATATATAATTCGACAATAATAATATTGAAATAGACAATATGTTTTATTTACTTATTTTATAAGTTGGAAATATTACACAATTTATTTAGATGCATTCTATAATATCATTAATTCCTAACTCTGAAGTTTCCTTTCCAAATCCAACTTTTTAAAATGACAGCTCAAATAACGAAAAACGCCTTACACACAGCCTTCTATTTATTTGCAAGGAATTTAAAGGTGTATAAAATACTTGCAAAATGATCCAGGCGTGCAGGGCGGCGGGAAGGGGGGGGTTGGCCCGCGGGTTTCCAAATGAATATGGCGAGCCGGACTTCCATAATTCTTTGTTACTATCTATAAAGTTGACATCATCAAATGTCAAATTCAAGCATTCACTTTTTTTTAAATTTTTTTTTGCAAAAATTGTTGGTTATTAAACATCTACCATAGAATTTTAAAAATTTTATGGTGCAATTTTGGGTTTTTTATATCATCTGATATAATATGGGAAGTTCATTTAAATGGTCAATATTTTTGTGCGCTTTGTTTTTTACCAAAAATATTTGTAAATAAATAAAAAAAGGGTTTTTTTTTAAAATAAATTTCAAACATTGTATGATAGTTTCATGTACTTATCACCTTTTTGAAAAAAGAAGGGCAACATAGTAAAAAAGAGTTTAATCTAATCCTAAGATTCTGGTTGTACATTAAAAAGAAAATTTTTATAAATGTTTTTTTGGATATACTTTTCACTAATAACAAACATTTATGAGACAGAATCACAGTGGTTAAAAATGTTTAGTAACCTTTTACCATTCCATTGTAACAGTATCCTTAAATATTATTTTTTACAGTATGTGGCTTTTAAAAATTTTTAATGTAAGTTTAAGAAACCAAAATCTAATTTCTTTCTAAACAAATACAGAAAAAAAAAAGGAACTTTAACATAAAAATTGTACTTTCTTTCATTCAATTAGGGGACCTTTATATATTAAAATTTGCCTGGGGTGCCAGTAATTAATAATTTTTTATCCTTTTAAGAATTACTATATTTTAAAAAAGTAAAAAAGTACCTAAATGTAAACTTTTTTTATTTTTAATAACCACAGAAATACAAAAAATTGTGAAAGTGAAAAAATAGTTAGGATTGCCTTACTTTTCTCACTGCTATTTCCTATGAAATTTTCATTTTTTTATTATTCATAATTGATATTTTTTTTTTTTTGGTTACCTTTAAAGTTACGTCTCATGAAGCACCAGTTTAAATATAAAATATTTTCCTAAAGAAAAAAAAGCCGGGTATTTACCCTTTTTGCAAGACAAAACCATACAACCTCTAATCTTTTGTTACATATAATAAGTAAAAACAAACATAAAATTATAGTCACAATTTAATAAACACTAATCACTAAAAAAAAAAAGGTTTTTTTTCAACCCCAAAACCCGCAACCACAAAAATAGGTACTCAAAAAAACAAAACAATCGGCGCAAAACAAACCCAACAAAAAAGACAATGATGAGACGACGCAAAAAAACCCTTTGACAACCATTACGGCTCTCATAAAGTATAATTGTTCCCCAACTACACACTGATTTATCAGTGTGTAAGAAAACAACACTTAAATTATTTCGGGAATTTTTTTTTGCGCAGAATCGGCGGAAAATCTGCTTTTTTTCATACTGGGCTGGACTTTTTTTTATCGAAGGCCCTTTTCTTGGGGCTTCCATACACCTTTAAACTTCCTTGTTTATTTGTGGATAACGGTTAAATAAATATTTACCTAATGTTTTCTTTTTTTAAAATAATTCCCCGGGAAAAGAATTGCCCCGTATTCGTTCTTTTTTTCCCCTGCGCTTAGTCACTCTGTTAAGTCCATTTTTTGATTCCATTTTCAAAACAGGTTTTTATTAAAGTAGTTCTTTTTTTTACAAGTATTCCTTTTTATATCCCATCCACATATATTATTTAAAAGTCGAAAAAATAATAAAAAACCTACGACAAAAAAATTTAAGAAATGGATTAAAATGCATTTTTTTTAATTTATTTTTTAATCGTAGTATCTGTAATGGCCCGTTTATCTTTGGACACTACCTTATCTCATAAAATATATAAATACAGAAAAAAAATTTCCTATAAAAATTTTTAGTTTAATTTTATTTTAACAATATTTTACTTTTGTATATGCGGGTATCTATTTTTTGTGGACAAGCATCAAATTTCGTAATTTAAATGCGACACGCTATATATTATTGCATTTTTGTTTTTTAAAAAAAAACTAAACTAAATTTTGTATATAATGTCATATACTTAAGTCCTTTCGGTTTTGACATATTAAATTTTATAAAAAATGACTTTGCATTCCCCTAAAATAATTATTTTTTTTGTATAAGGAAGCCTTTATTATTTAATTTTGATTAAATTTCTCTTGAAAAGGCCATTTTAATATTTTTTTAAAAGTATTTTGATGAATGTTCATTCAAAAAATAAGATTTAAAAATGAAATTGGGGTTAAAAATATATATATTTTTTTTAATGGAAAGCTCCAAATTTTATACTTTTATCTTATTTGGAATTAAAAATAAGGGTAAGTTTGTTTAAAGTTGCTTATTTCAAAATTTTGTAGTTTTCGAAATATTGGCAATATAATATTTTTTTATTGCAAAAATGGTATAGTCTGCCATATGGCTCTTAATTTTTTATTAATAGTTGGCCATGACGGTTTTAAAAACAATCAAGTCCTACAGAATGTCACTATTTGTTAAAAAATCTGCTTGTTTAAACTATGGGCCGCTACCTTATTTCAGAAAATATATAGTAGACCGAGCGCTCGCGGCAGAAAAAAAGATATACGGGTGATATTTATAGCCACAAGCATAGATAGATGCACCTATTAAGTTCCGGTTACTTTCATATATAAACATTAACTTTTAATTAGCAAAAAAAGAAATTTCTTAAATAACTTTTTACGGTCTGCCAATTGTTAAAGTATAAGGCTAGATTGCCAAACCGCAAAAAATTTGCAGGGATACGGTTTTCTCCAGTACAAGAATAAAGCAATAATGCTATACCCGCAAAAAAAATCGTGTAACTAAAAACACTTTTTTACAGTCTGTCAAGACAATTTAGACTAATGTGTGCATGAGATTGACGAATTTTCACAAGGCAGACTGTTTCTCGATATTTTAAAATTGATGCATAAAAGTTAATTAACAAATTTTTCACAATATTTCAAAAACAATTTTTTACAGTCTGCCTATTGACTAAATAACAACTTTTACAATAAATATTTCATATTAAATTATTAGCATACTAATTCCAAGTTTAAAGTATAAGCAGACGGAGTTAAACTTGTAAAAAACTTATAATGGTTAACAATTTTTTACAGTCTGCCGTTGTTTTCAAACAATATTTAGGTAATAAATACACAAACTATTGATTGGCGGTATTTGTAAAAGTTAGTTTAAAATGGTTATTTATTAACGTAAGTTGAAAATATTAATTTATTTATTTAAAATTCGTAAAATAAAAATGTATTTTTAAACGTTTGTAACATAACACAAAACGCTCCTGATTGGTCGAGTTTATAACGACGTCCTTGCTTGTTTGCCTACTTGCGCCTACTTGTAAATATATTAGTTTGAAACTGTTTTAATAAGATTTTCTTATATTATTCATTGTTTTTGTGTGATTTTTTTTGCAATATTTTAAAATTCTGTCAAGTACTTTTACCATGGCCAACTATTTTTTTAAAAGCAAACAGCAGAAACCCGCGGAGGTTTGGGGTTGGGTTGCACTCCTTACCTTTCTTTTTTTTTAATTTAATAATCTTTAAAAATACTTCTTAAATAAATTTAAATATATATTTAGGTATGTTTATTAAAAATTAATTATTTTTTTTTCATTTTTATTATTATTATACATTTTTTACATCAGATGTGTGGGGGGAAAATTTGCAGGATTATTGGGTAAACCTTTTAAAACTTTTTTTGTGAAATTTAAGAATATTTTACACACAAAACAGTTACTTGTTTTTAGATGTTATACAAAAATAATTTGTTAAAAATTAATTTTTTAAAAATATTGATGTTAAGAAATAAACTTCAGAATCCCAATTACGTTGTCTGACTGTAATTACTCAGAAAACATGGGGTTTTAATCTAAAACTATTATGCGTAAAATTTTAATTTCCAGAAAACCGGGTTAAGTGGCGTTAGGACGCCATGGTCAGGTGATGAAAGATTACCGGGGTCAGGTAGGGTTATGTGCATCATGATGGCGAAAGAACATCGTAGTAAAATAACTTCCTGACCCCCTCAATCTTACGTTACCTGCCCCACCGCCGATTTTGTAATATTCAAAAGTAATTAACGCTGGATGTACCATCATAAATAGTCTGCCATTCAATAGTTTGTTTTTTTTCAATTCATTGTTGGGATACAATGGGACTGTAAAAATCGTTAAAAATCTTACTTTTATTTTGCAAATTAAAAATAGTTTGCAATTATATCTATACATCGTATTAGGTTGCCATTTGTTTTATTCAATATTGTAAACTATTAAGTTTATATTTAAATAACTTTTACACTGTAAAAAATTGTTCTGAAATACTGTAAAAAAGTGTTTTTAGTTACACGATTTTTTGCGAACTAGCATTAGTATGCTTTACTCTTGTACTGGAGAAAACCGTCTGTCTGCAACTTTTTTGTGGATTTGGCAATCTAGCCTTATGCTTCAACAATTGGCAGACTGTAAAAAGTTGATTTAAGAAGCACCTCTTTTTGCTAATTAAAGTTAATGTTTATATATGAAGTAACACGTTGCGGAACTTAATAGGTGCATCTATCTATAGCTTGTGGCTATAAATATGGCTATAAATATCACCCGTATCAAAGGCAGCCTGTAAAAAATCGCGAGCGATCGGTCTATAGGAGATAAAGCAAAAAGTTAAATCAAGAATTAATTGACTTATTCCAGTCTTTAATGTATTTCATTTAATTTTTTCATATTTCACACATTCTGTAGTACTTGATTGTTTTTTAAAGATATCATAACTATTAATAAAACTTAAGAGCCATATAGCAGACTATAGCATGTTTAATAGAAAGATTTATATTGTCAATTTTCGAAACACAAAATTTTGGAATGCAACTTTACACAAACTCCAATTATTTTTAATTCAAAAAGATAAAAAATAAAATTTTGGGGTTTTCAAATTGATTGTTTCAATTTGTTTCAAAATTAATTTTTGGCAGTTTTTTTTAAATTATTTTAATCTTAGTTTTTTGAATTTATAACAGTCATCAAAATATTAAAAAATCTCTGAAGTAGGTTCTTTTCAAAAAAATCTAATTAAAATTAAATTAAAGGCTTTATACAAAAAATTGATAATTATTTTTAACCCAAAGTATTTTTTTATATAAAATTTAAAATAATAAGAACGGAAGACAATACATGGTTGTGAAAATATTTTTTTCTTTAAAGTTGTAAATAATAACAAAATAATTTTCTGTTTTAAAGTACCCATAAACAAAAGTAATTTTATTTAAAAGATTATTGTTGTTTATAATTACAGTTGTATTTAAATTTGACCATTCCAGAGGTGAGTTGGTAAAATTTTGAAAAATAACCTAAGCCAACTTTTTAAGATTTTTGTAACAGAGGTCTTTTTTTTCTTTTGTATCACAAAAGTGTAATCTATGGTCCAGGATGTATCTCCTTCTATGTTTCATCAGAGCGACAACAAACAATTATTTTGTTTTCCTAGCCCTTAGTTTTCTATTAACGCTGTCGGCAGCGGCTGGTTGATGGTGTTATGGAAAAATAAAAATAAAAAAGTGAATTTTTCTGAAATACTTTTAAATTAAACATCAATTGTGTGGATTCAAATTGTGGGAAAAAAATACCTTTTTGCTATGGCACTGGCCCCTCGGTCCATTTGAAAAAAATGACTTAGGACTATAAATACGATTTTGATATTTTTTGAGTTATAGAGGCTACTAAAAAACAAAAGGCGGTCCATCTGTTTTTCCGTGACTACTTTGTCAAAAAATTTGCCGTTTTATTGCATTCATGGCACTCTGGATTGAAAATTAAAAATGAAAAATTTTTGGAGCTTAGATGTCAAAAAGTAATAAATGGGGTATCATTGTATCGGAATGACATTTCCTATTAAAATAAGCAAATATACAGGGTGTCACATTTAAAATAAAAAGTTAAGGCCTTTCCGGTTAAACAGGAAATGACAGAAAACAGCTGAATACGTCAAACAACAGTGCACATTTATGTGATACACCTATGTACCAAATTTTATTTTTGTATCTTAGACAATAAAAAAGTTATAGGGGTGAGCCACCTGTAAGGGACACCCGGTATATTTTTAAATCCTTTATTTTTTAATAAAATCTATTATTTGTCCCTTTTAAAGGCAAGTTTTAATTTTTAAATGGTAATATTACGTGACAAAGGATCATAGATTTATCTGTGCCTTTTACAGGTTATATGTTGCTTGGGCATGACACCAAATATTTTCCATATTTTAGTATTGGATCTCTCACCGTAAGATGTCTGTGCATGGAGTTAGTTAAAGGAGGTCTACCCTTTGATAACTCCACTTGTAAATCCATCTTTTTTGCACGTTATCGCAGTAACCGAGCTGTGTTCTGTACGTACTAGGACGTCTTTGGCTTTTTACCTCTAGCTAAGTCATATTAAAGAATATCTTAATTAAACATTAAAAGTTACCTTAAATAAATATCTGCAATGAATTTATGCGTTGCATCATATTATATCTTTCTAAAATCAAATATTGCTTTAGTGATCAATTTGTCATTATTGAATCCCAATATTTACAGTAAAAATATTTTTTGAGGAAGATCATAGGCTTTAAATCACAAAGAAAATAATATGAGATTTCTCACTTCATTTGAAGGCGTTGGTAATATTATACACAAAAATGTCTTACTGTTTTTTGACAATGTTTTATTTCCGATTTTTATTATTGACTTCATTAAAAATACATGTATATGTTAAATATACGTATATAGTCTTTTTTACTTTAACATTAGAGTTACAAAAAATTTTAGTTCAGGATTAGTTTGTGGTTCAAATTCAATAAAAACTCTTGTGGATTCGCCAGCTAAAATAATACTTTTTATTTGACATTCTCAAAAATTTGTGTTAAAAATGCGAGTATTTTAAAAAATAATAAAGCCTATTATGTGTTATGTGTTTAATGCAATTTTATGTTTATGTACAAAATGTGCGCCATCTACAATAAAATTGTTTTTTTCACTCTTTTTGACAAAAAATGTACTTAATCTAACCCATATTAACGTATTTTTCTGGTAAAATACCTATTAATAGTTTTTTTTTCCGAAAATGTTTGCTTTCCTTACCTCGATTTTCGGATATATTAAAATTGGGACTGAAAAAATTTACTATAAGTAATGCAAGCTTAAAGCAACTATTCCATTTTTACAAACTTACATCAATATTGTATTGTTATAAATAGTTAACACGTTTGAAAACTCCAGAGTGTGCTAATAAAGATACAAGAGTCATAGTGAGGTGGCAGCAGATACACCTAGCAGGCGTCACCCAATCTCACGTGGGAAGGGGGGGGCTCGGAAAATACCCCTTTTTTCCAAGAAACAGTGTAGAATTGTAAGAAAACCGGGTTAAAAACAAGTAAAACATGTTTCTCCGCCAAAATATAGCACTGTCTTTATTGTTAGTAGTTTTAAATACTTGTCTTAACTAGTCTTAAATGAAAAATAAATAAATAATTTCGTATTTATATTAGATATACTCATTTTCAAAACTCTTGTTTGATTGGGGGAGAAGAAGTCGACGAAATCTTACGACATCTCACTTAGGGGCGAGAGGGCGGTCAAAATATCACCAAAGTCAACCCACGTAACTAATGCACGCCTCCCCTTCCTCTACGCCAATAATGATTAAAGAAACACCATTATGGCCAGTACACATTTTTTGTTTTAAATGCGATATAAAATGCTGAAGATCCATTCATAGAGCCGCGCAGCATACCTCTTACCCCTACTAAAAATCTGCTAAATGGTGATGTTTTAGGTGTTTTTTTTTTATTTTTTAACATTAGTCTTATTTTTTTTAATGTAATTTTGGAACATTTTAAACAGCTACCGCAATCGTTCTATTTGCTTCCCGTTTAGTTTTGGTTAGTAAGTCACTCTGTTGGTAAGTGTTTAGTCAATGCACGTCTCATTTGGTATTTTCTTGCTTTTTAACCTATTTATATTTAGCCTTGTGATTTAGTTATCTATTTTTTTAAGTTGGTTTTATACGATTTTTTTATCTTAATGACAACCCACGTATTCTATTTTAAACCATTTTTCTTTATTCTGTTTTGAAATAAATAGTCGTAAAGAATTTTTTGCGCATATTCGACCAAGATAATGCGCTTATTTAATACGAAATACAGATACAATTAACTTGCAGTTACAGCACTATTTAACTGGCACAGGAAAATCAAACAAGGTTATTTAACAGAGGCCTAAGGATATGTTGGTAGCAAAAAAGTAGCTCTGTGAATGTGGCTATGTGGCGGTTTTTTAGATAATATTAAAGATAGTTAGTTTTGTGAGAGGAGAAGCCATTTCCCAAATATAAAATGATAACTTTAAGGAGTTTGATTTGCAATATATTTAGAGTACGCTAGTTTAAAAGTAAAATTGATTTTCTTTTAAGGTCAAAATTAGCTCAAAAAGAAAATCTAATCATTCTGTGATCGAAGTTTATGTTTACATTTTGAAACCGGACGTCTATAGTAAATTTCTAGAAACTTGTTTTTCTTAATATTGTAATGTTTTTTAAACTTCGTGACTCTAGTAACAAAGATAAATTTCTGTTTAAAGACACTATTATTTGCTGATTACCTATACAGGGTGTCACTAAATTAGTATTTAAAAGTTCAACTACAAATAGAACAAAATATATATTTTTTTATGCACATGGGTCCGGAAATGTTTAATTTTCGAGAGACTGGGTGTAAAAGAAACGTTTACAAACTATATATTTCTTTAATATTTAGAGAACCATTTGTCGTCTCAGTTAGTAAAGTGGTACCCATTATGAAAAGTTACATACGTAGTTACATAATACATTAAAAAGCCAAAGAATTTTTTTAATAATATATTTTTATTGCTTACTGTATTTAGAAAAGAAGTATTTGTGGTATTTAAATTTAAATACATGGTTTGTTCCAACAAGCATCCGGTATCGTTTCGAAACCGTTTTTGAATCGTTTTTTGTTGCGCATCGACGCATGCGCGAACTTCAAATAGTTTCGTGACGGTACAGAAAGTAACAAACGTTGAATCGCTTTGCGGATCATTTTCGGAACTCCCAAATCAAAAGGTCAAATCTCTTTTAATTTTTTGTTTTGTAAATATAACCCTACTTTTCTACTTATTATTTTTGTCATCAAAGTTTAGAATCCAGTATTTCTAAGTCTAATAGTCTAATGTTTTAGTTGTGTATATATACATTTATAATTCATCTTCACTATCTGAGTTGGACAAAAAATCACTCATATCATCGTTACTCATCTTTAAAGATAATTAAATTCAATGATGGGCTTAGGAGGTGTAAAAATTATTACTTTTGAACGATTAAACAAGCAAAAAAATAGGAAATGCTATAGCACGATGCACGCCAGTCGCTAAATAAAAATAAACAAATGAAGATGAAACATGAAACAGCTATTAATCCAGTGCAAGATGCTTAATGCGCAAGTCAACCCAAACAGTTTTCAATTTGGGCAAAGATAATACTACTACGGATAAGATAAACCATTCAATGCTATATTTTTGATACATTTCAATCCTTGAACGAAAGTTAAACAGTGTTGCCGACAGGCCTTTACTATTGGCGTGATGAAACGCGACTAGAAAATATACAAGCCGTTTAGCCGCCCGTTTTCGCTACTTCGTATTTCGAATAAGGTACAAGCTACAGACATTGGCAATGTCGCGCATGGTTTCGTACCTCGTTTCGCTGGGGCAGGGGTTACCGACTTAATTTTATTCGCATTTACGGAAGCATTGATATCTCCAAACTGATTCAGAGCGCCCCATTTAAATGAACCATCTATCCGTAGTAGTATTATCTTTGATTTGGGTCATGTATCGGGATTACCGTTCTGAAACCGTAACATAAACGATCCTAGGTTATGTTGGTACATAAACAGGATCGTCCGATTACCGTCACGTCTCTGTTGGAATGCTTTTAAATACTGCGCATGAGCGTGATCGTTCGGTGACGGTTTTTCGACGTGTTGAAACAAATCTATAATCTTACATTTTTTGTTTTAACACGTCCCAACTTATGTTTCGTTTCGACGGGGATCATACAGAAAAATACTCGTTTATGGCCAAAGCATTTAAATAAAAGCACCGGGATAATTTGTTTAACTTTGAACGTGTAAATTGCAATGGCTTAAAATATTTATTTTTGTTCGATTTTTGGATTTAATGTTGATTTTTTTAGCTGTTTGCTTGGGACGTTATGATACAATACCTAAATAAGAGTTTTTTAAAGATTTTCCTAGCATCTTGATATGTTTTGCAAAAAACGTTTGGATTAATTAATTCTATTTTATTTTTTTTTATTTTGCAAAAATTGTAAAATATTTATACGAAACAAAAGTTAACTTCTTTCTAAATGAAACGTTTTTTTGCAAAAGTCGATATTTGTCAAAAACACACCTAACTTCTTTATAAATTCTTAACAAAAAATGTCGATGCATCTGGTGTTTTGGTAGATCTCTGATAATCAAAAAAAGTCTCTGGGACACAATACAGAAAAACGAAGCGTAAAAAAGAAGAATTAGTTAAAAACGCTAGTGGCTAATTAAAAATATTATTATTCCCAGCAAGGTTACATAATAATGTTCCCAAGATGCAAATTTGTCGGAAACCGAACTTACGTCATTAGACGTCAACAGCGGGGAACAAAAGAAAGAACACCTATCGTCAAATACCACAATTTTAATGGAAGATGGTTTAGAAAAATCAAGTCCTGACAGCGTTGAAACCATTATCAATAAAGACTTAGAAGATGGTGGTTCACTAAAAGTAGTAAGTTTTGAAATTTTTCATGTTCATAAAGATCCCAGTTAATAGCTCTGCATAATATCGCGAGAAATTAACCCTAATTTGTGATGAGCAAAGCAAGACCAAGACCAAGACCGGGCTAGTCTTGGTCTTGGTCTTGGTCTTGGTCTTGCAAGTCTGGTCTTGGTCTTGGTCTTGCAAGCCCAAAGAAGGTCTTGGTCTTGGTCTTGGTCTTGCACCACCCGGTCTTGGTCTTGGTCTTGGTCTTGCTGCAAGAGTCTTGCTGGTCTTGCTTTTTTTGTAGTAATAATTTAAACTAAGCAATCCTAAATAAAATATATATTTTTTTAATACTTACAAATAAATAAAGATGGAGACTATATTTTTTGCTTTAAAATTTTAAAATATACCAATTTTAACCTTACATGTACATTTAAATTATTTGATTAAAAAGGATATTTTAAATGTAGGGGTTTATTTATTTATAGCGCTTCATTGTAGTAATAGGAAATATTTAAATTTTCTTTGAAGAAGCATATAAAATTACAATACTGAGTACTCTGAGGGCAGAAAAAAATCTTTTAATTTCAACCAGATGTGAAATTTCCATAAAAATGATTCTGATATGTAAACATTGGTTTCCAATTAAAAAAAAAAGGTATTTAGGAAGCTTTTCAGTTTAAATAAACTTTATATGTTCAAATTAGTCAAACATTTGCCGTACAAAGTTTGTACAAATACTTTATAAACATTCTGCATATACAAGGTGGCTCGATAGTGCGACAAAGATCGATATATCAGAAACCTTTCATAATGGTAAAAAACTGAATATACAAAAATCATAGACAAAAGGGCGTAAAATGTAAAATTATTTTCTATTTCAGAATTTTCCAAAAAATCCACTACCACTCAAGAAAACTTACTTATTTTTAGCTTTTAACCTAAAATGGAAAAATTATAGCAAAAAATTCATTTAAAAAAATCGCTTCCCTGTATATTATGCTGGAAATTCTTGAACTGTCATATAGGTACAATGTCGTCGTAGATGTTTTTTTACATATCATTTTCGGTTTTGACAAAAATGACGTCATTATTATACTTTTGGCATTGTTTTGACTTTTCCGTCTAAACCGGAAGTGAAATTTAAAATCCATTTATATAAAAAGTATTCCCATATAAAATGACAAGTATATTTTTTTATTAAACCATCACTTTTACATTTATATACTTCTTACAGTGTGGCACAAAAATAATGTTTTCCTGGATTTTGGAAATTTTTGATCCAGTAAGTGACATCACTATATACCTAATTAAAAAAACATTAGGAATAGGTAAGTAATTTTCAGCTTCTATAACTTTTGTACTCTTAGTTTTTCTCTGTCGTAAACGGTTTTGGAGATATCGAGCTTTGTCGGACCATTGAGTCACAATCTTATTACTTTTGAAACATGTTACTGAATCTACTAGTTATCGTTTTTAGATAATTTTATTATAAAAAAACTGATCGATTTAATTATTATTTTAGTAAAAAAACCTGTTACTCATAAAATAATCGCCTTCTTAGGCAGTTCCCGACACATATTTGTCATGTCTATATGAAATACCTCTGTATATTGAATATAAAAATTAAATATTATAATTAAAAAAAAAGTAACAAAAGTGCAAGAGTCTTGCAGGTCGGTCTTGGTCTTGCGTAGTCTTGCACCCCTCGGTCTTGGTCTTGGTCTTGGTCTTGCATACCCCGGTCTTGGTCTTGGTCTTGGTCTTGCAAGCGAGAAGGCGGTCTTGGTCTGTCTCGGTCTTGGTCTTGCTGCAAGACCAAGACCAAGACCGCAAGACCAAGACCGGTCTCGCTCATCACTAACCCTAATTGGGTAACTTACAGAAGCTGATACAACATTTCCTTTAAATAAGTACAATAGGTGATTTTCATCTATGTATCATTAAAAACCAAATATATAACTAGTGATGAGCGAGTGGTCTTGCGGTCTTGGTCTTGGTCTTGCAGCAAGACCAAGACCAAGAACGACACCGTCTTTTCACTTGCAAGACCAAGACCAAGACCAAGACCGAGGTGTGCAAGACTACGCAAGACCAAGACCGACCTGCAAGACTCTTGCACTTCTGCGACTTTTTTAATTTTTATATTGGATATACAGAGGTATTTTATACAGACATGACAAAAAATGTGTCAAGAACTGCCAAAAGAGGCTTATAGTTAATAAGAAAGAGTTTCTTTAATAAAATAATAATTAAATCGATCACTTTGTTCGTTTAGTTCTATAGTTCTCTAACAGCGATAACGAGTAAATTTAATAACATGTTTTAAAAATAACGAGATGGTGACTCAATGGTCCGACAAAGCTTGACATCTCCGAAATCGTTTACGACAGAGAAAAACTAGGGGTACAAAAGTTATAGAAGCTAAAAATTATTTCATATTTCTAATGTTTATTTTTAAATAAGCTATCTAGTGATGCCACTTACAGGGTGGATCAAAAATCTCCAAAATCCAGAAATACATTATTTTTGTTCCACACTGTAAGAAGTAGCACCACTAGATTGCTTATTAAAATTAAGATATAAATGTGAAAGTAATGGATTAATAAAAAATATATTTGCCATGTGATAAAGGAATACTTTTTATATAAATGGATTGTAGAAATCACTTTCGGTTTAGACGCAAAAGTCAAAACCGAAAATGATATTTAAAAAACCATCTACGTCGACATTGTTCCTATATAACAACAATTTCTAGCAAAATATTCTGGGTGGCGATTTTTTCCAAATTGATTTTTTGCCATACATTTTTTGTTTTAGGGAAAAAGCTAGAAATAAGGGAGTTTTCTTGAGTGGCAGTGGATTGATCAAAAAATTCTGGAATACAAAATAATTTTACATTTTATGCCCTTTTTGTCTATAATTTTTGTATGTTTAGTTTTTTACTATCATGGGCGATTTCAGAGATATCGAACTTTGTCGCACTATTGAGCCACATTGAATCTGCAGATTGTTTATAAAGTATTTCTACAAACTTTGTACGGCAATTGTTTAACTAATTTACAAATAAAAACATAATATAAACAAAACAGTTTTTTTAATAACTTTTTTTTGAATTAGAGACCAATGTTTAAATCAGAATTATTTTCACAGAAATTTCACATTTGGTTGAAATTAAAAGTTTTTTTCTGCTCACACAGTACACAGTTTTGTATTTGCATTAATTTTTTATGCTTCTTCAAAGAAAATGTATATAATTTTTATCCCTAAAATGTTTCTGTATGCCACTAAATGTATAAAAAAGTTTTGTCTTAATTTAACCAAAAATAGAGCGCTATACAGGGGTGGATCTATGCAAAGGATGAGTGGGCTGAAGCCTAGGGTAGCAAATATTTTGTGCGAAAAATTTACGATTAATTAAAAAAAATAATGTAATGGTATATGGGTAAAAAAATATATATTTAACGAATAGATAAAAAATTCCTGAAATTAGTTTGTTTTAAATAATTGTTATTTAATTTTCTGTATGTTTTACTTTTGTTAAGTTTGTTTAATAAATTTGTATAATAATTACTAGTGTAGTTTACATTCCTTTATAGCTAAATCTTTCGTAAAAATATTGACATATTACGGCAGCAAAAATACATTAGCCAATAGGGGTTAAAAAGTTAAATCAGGCCCTGGCTCTACAAATAAATAAACCCCTTCATTAAAAATATGCTTTGTAATGAAACAATTTCCATGTACGTTTAAGATTAAAATTGATATATTTTAAAATTTTAAAGCAAAAAATATAGTAGCCGTCTGTATTTACATTTAGGTAAGTATTATAAAGATATATTTTTTCAAGATTGCTTAGTTAAAATTATTACTACCAAAAAAAAGCAAGACCAGCAAGACTCTTCCAGCAAGACCAAGACCAAGACCGGGTGGTGCAAGACCAAGACCCAGACCTTCTTTTGGCTTGCAAGACCAAGACCAAGACCAGGCTTGCAAGACCAAGACTAGTCCGGTCTTGGTCTTGGTCTTGCTTTGATCATCACTATATATAACGGGAAAATAATTTCAGGAATTTTGTTGGCGTATTCTGAGTTAAAAGATTGTGTATTATGTGTATATTGTTTTTCTTGCAAAATATTTTAAACTTTTTCTAGTTATTTTATTAAGGGTTATTATAATTGGAGTGATTCAAATCTGGTTATAGATCGACAGGAAAAAACCAAAAGGTTACATTTGTAATATCAAATCTTAAAATGATTTTAAAAAATCAATTTTCCTTAAGCAAACTACTAACTTTACTAAATAAGAAATTAATAAACACGTAAAGAAGATAGATGGAATTCTGTTTTAAAAATTAATATTTATGCAGGTAAATTTTAAGTCGTTCAAAATGTAAGTTTTAGAGGTAAAAATAACATATTATACGAGTAACAAAATGGAACTTTAAAGTTTATTCAAACAATTGCAACATTTAATGAAACGATATTTAATCATATTAATAAGGTTAATAGGAATCCATAAAATATATCGCATTATTTAGGTGTTCATTTAAAATATAAATTAATTTTCTTTTTAAGAGAAAAAAATAAGACGTTAAGTAATACCTCTGTTAAAAGCTAGTAAATATTAATCTATTATATGAGATTTTACTTCTGATTACAGTTCGAAAAACCAACTTACTGTTATAGTAAGATTTGTTTTATTCAATAATAAAGCAAAGCGAATAGGCCCAACCCAACTTACAGAAGCATATTTTAAGATTTATATTAACATCATATTTGACAGGGTAGGGTTTAACTAATGTTTTATATCACATTTAATTGGGGGTTTTAAGGAGGCAGGCTTATGGTAGTGGTGCAAATATGAAGTATCGCAATTATGGTTTACAACGAAAAAATTCTTGAATTAAACCCTAGGCTTTTTACGTGCCTATAGATTAAATCTAGTTGTTAATGACGCTGCAAAAGTGTCCTTAGAAACTACATTTTTTTTGCTGCAGTAGAGGAGCTTAACGTTTTCTTTTCTGCATCAACTGAACGTTGGTAAACTAAAAAAAATGAAATCCCAACTAACAAAACAAAATACATTCCCTAAAAGTTCTTAGACACAATCTAGCAAAAATAGATAATGCTTTATAAAACCTTTATTCTGATAATATTAAAGGCTTTAAAACTAGAAGTATGACAAATTTATTAATGTTAAAATTTAAGTCGTTTAAACCTATTTGCTCCATTATTACATGGTATAAGGTGCAAACAAAAATATTAAATATCGTAAGTAAAGTTCTGCAATAATCCAAAACTACACTACCTACTATTATTTTAATCTTGGAGCAAACCAAAATATAAGTATCTGGGTCTTGAAAATATTTTTTATAATTCATCTAATAAAAAAAAGATATTTTAACTTAAAATTTTTATGATGAAATTGACAATGTTGGCGATAAAATTATTTTCGCAAACGGGCAGCAGATACCTTAAGAACGGCCCTGCATACAACTTCTCATACTTTAATAATGCAAATTGATTCATAAGTCTTAGGTACTACAGACAGTTACTTATACTTTTCTTTACCATTTATTGTGTTCTACATATTAACAAGTACCTTCCTAAAGCTCATTTTTGTGCCATTATACGAAATTAACTCACGTAGTGAAAACGTTTTTGTAATTCTAACAGATTTGCTATTTAAAATCACTTTTAAACTATATATTTTTAAAATTTTCAAAGTGGTTAGATCAGACATCATTTGTCCTATTATTATGCTACATCAACACTATTTATTAAATCTGCAATTCATGACAGATCAAGATAACATGCCGATCATCGGTATAACACTATTTTAAAAGACGAGTTGAATAACAATAATCCAATAATCCTATTTTCAAAGAACGTGTAAACATGGCATTACATAACGTATTCTCATATTCATATCATGATCTTAAATACATGTTGTTGTGGACATCTAAAAAAATAAATAAAATATTTTAATTTATTATATTACCTTTTTTAGTTATTGTAAACAATAACAAAATTAAAGGTATATTATAGGTTTCTTCCAACAAGCATCCGGTATCGTTTCGAAATCGTTTTTGAACTGTTTTTTGGTCCGCTTCGATGCAAGCGCGGACTTAAAATAGTTTCGTCACGGTACGAAAAGTAACAAACGTTGGATCGCTTTGCGGATCGTTTTCGGGACTGTCAAATCAAAAGTTTTTGAATTTTTTGTTTTGAAAATATAACCCTACTTTTCTACTTATTATTTTTGTGACCAAAGTTAGCAAATATCACTCATAATATCGTCACTCATCTTTAAAGATAATTAAATTTAATGATGTGCTTAGGAGGTGTAAAAATTAATGCTTTTGAATAATTAAACAAGCGAGGAAATAGGAAATGCACGTTGCACGCTATTTGCTAAATAAAGTTAGGATTATGCAGAAAAATTATATCAAGATTATTTCCATTGCATCCCAAAAAACTGTAGCCATAACCATTTTCGCTGATAAAATTGTTTTTGCCTTTTTTGGGATTGGTTCACCCGGCCCATTCTACTATTTTGACTGTTGTTTATTTTTAGGAATGTAATGGTGGACCCAAGTTTTATAGACAGTTACAAATCAACTCAAAAATTCGCCTGAATTACGCTTATACAGTGCCAAGTTCTTGGTTAAAATGATTGTTCGATTCAATTTTTAGTCGACCGTTAGCAAACGCGGCACCCACCTTTGTCAGAGTTCCTGCCTACACAATTGATTATGTAAAATATTTCGTACACGTTCAGTTGATATCCCAGTAGTCTCAGCTATCTCATACACTTTCAATCTGCGGTCCTCCAACACTAATTTATGAATTTTCTCAATCATTTCTGTAGTGTTGAATCAAGTTTATCTTTAATTGGAGCTGGTGTGAACCCTTTTAAATGAAAGTATTTTCGCTTTTCCGAACGCTTTTTTCATTTTGCCATTTTCTACAATAAACAGTCCTTCAGTGGCGCATAGAACTTGAACTTACCGAGCAATAGACCTTAAACCTAATATACAAGGTAGATAAAAATGGTACTACAAGACGCCATGGCAAAGTAGACCTGTTGGCGCCATCTCTTGTTCAGGCCGGAATATTTTTAGCCCATCCATGTAAATCTGTCTCATGACTATCTTTTGTATCTGTAGTTTAGAAAAAATCCAAAAAGCACAAAGCGTATGATCAATCAAAACTTGCATCCTTTGTTGATTAAAATTTTGCGGACAAGACTGAAGAATCCTTTTAATGAATAATGAAGCGGTGAACATTTTTATTTAAATATAGGGAGTTATAATGAAACTTTTTTGTTGTTGTCTATCTTTTTCGTGCCGATATTGGGAATATAAAAACTAGCGTTCTTACCAATTTTTACTGAGAAGGGTTATTAAACTTCAAAAATTTGTTTTTAATTTTTCTTTTTTTTCCAAATATGAAATTTTTAATATGAACTAATATTCGAAAAGAGTTAAAAAATACACAAAGGTACCGTTTATATGATATTATCTAGACATCAATGGGAGTCATACAAAAAAAGTAGGTATTTATATAATGTTCATGGTGGCATTACTATATTGAATATATATACTACGATGTCTTCCGATTTCCAGTCTCCATTGTTCTCGGTCCTCCCAGAGATTGTCATACTATGTCTCCTTCTCTTATATCCCTGTTTATTCCCTCTCTCCAACTTCTTCTTGGTCTTTTCTTCTTCGCCGACCCTGGGGGCTCTATTTAAGTACTTGCTTGGTAAGTCTTTCTTCAGACATTCTTTGGACGTGTCCATACCACTTTAGTTATTTGACTTTGATTTCGTCCACGATGTCATGTCGTCCATCATTTCTTTGATTTTATTATTGCTGACTCTCTCCATTCTGGATTTGCCTGCAGATCGTCTTCAATAATCCATTCTCGTAGCTTTCAGTTTCTCTCAGTTTTTTCTATAATTTGATACACCTCACTGCCGTGTGTTATAATACTTTTAATTATTGTGATATATATTCTTCGTTTCTTGACTTTTGTCCCAAAGTATGCCATTTATCTGAGCTACGGCCCTTTTTCCCTGTATGTTACGTTCTTTAATTGCTGTATCCAGGGTTTCGTCGTTAGTTATTTTCATACCCAGGTATGAGGTGGCATCACTACGTTGTGTAAAAGGTGCCGTGGAATACAGTCCATGCATATTTTGACAGAAAATATTTTAACCCAGGTATCTAAGACTTAAAACGTGGGCTCTCCTAAGGATTAAAAACCAGAAGTTTTGTTAATTATTAAATTACAGTGTTTTTCTGCTTTTTTCTATTTTAATTTATTGGTTATTTACAATAAATTAAGTTTAAGCGCTTTTAATAGAAAACTAGTATCTATACCATGTGCATAAACAGAAGATAATTAGGAAAGAACTGTTTTATAATTGTATTTTAAAAATCACTATCGTTACTTTTATGTCTTTTCTTACAAAAACCAAATAAAATGAGAAAAAAAAAAGTTTTTCGTAATGTAACATGAGTAAATATAATTTATTATTTGTCTAACATTCCTTCCGTAGTTATCTTCCGCTGGGGTAAGGTTTACTGGTTTGTTGATATATACAGTGCTGAAAAAATATCTTTGAAAGTCGCAAAAAGCTAATACTACATACTTTTTTTTTTCATAAAGAACCCTAAAATGGTTTTAGTTTTTTTTTATAACGGTTTGATCGCAGTGGTCGGTATTTTTAGATAAATGAGAGTTAACTTAAACCGTTACCTGACACCACAACACTTTAATCCTTTATCTTGATTTAATCTTGTAGTTAATACGATCATCGTGATATTCGGACAGAGGAATATTTAACATTTTTATTGTTGTCTACGTTATAAAAGGTCTATGATTTGTTACAAGTAATACCATGATCACGCGGAATATATTTTAATTTGGCCAGTTGATACTAAGTTTTCGTGCTATTAATACATATTTGGAGATAACCTGCATTGACTAAGTTCCATTATTACATCTTGGATGAGCGTGGAGCGAGAATATTTTCATGTTACGTGGTCCTGGAATAATCGGAAATATTAAAACACTTTAAATTTGCTTATCAGTTGATATGTGTCATTTTATTTATTTATTTAAAAAAGAGAGTACTAGAACGCAATACTAATTTCTCGTGATGAGCAAAAGAAGGTCTTGGGCTTGCTGGTCTTGCTTTTTTATTAGTAATGGTTTAAACTAGCGTTTTTCAAAGTATGTTCCGCGGAACTCTGGGGTTCCGCACGACTTCGGCAAGGGTTCCGCAAAAAAAATGATTCTGCGAGTCCACAATCCTGACTGGATTTTCGATTTACGTATTACCAAAAAATAAGTATCACATGCAATAAGCTGGACGCGAAACCCGATATGAAACTGCAACTTTCATCGATAAGATCCAGTGGCAGCTCTTGGATTTTCAAAATGTTTTATCTAAAAAGTGAAACATGAGATCCACACTAAATTTACCAGATGCTATTGGCCTTAAGGGGCCAACTGGTAAAAAAAAATGAAATTTGCTAGTAAATAATCGGACTATCAGAAGCAAATCCTCTATTGTCATTTTTTTTTCGTGAATTTGATCAAATTTTATCGTCAAAACTCATATTTTGCTAAATTATCTATGTTTTTCTCATGCCTGGGGAGTGGTGCCTCCTACAACACTTAGCATTCTTGACTCCATTCAAAGAAGAGCTGTTCGTCTTATTAATGATCCCACACTTACAGAACAGCTTCCTTCCGTTGCCCACCGACGGGCTGTAAGGTATCTGTCGCTCTTTTATAGGTATTTTCATGGCTTCGAAGAGTTGGTGAGTATAATTCCTCCTCTGGCAGCTTTCAGCAGAGCAACACGTAGTGCCACTTTTATACATCCTTTTACAGTCCAACTTAAGAGGTCCCCAACTTCCAACTTTGTTTGTTCCTTTATCCTTGTCCAGACTATGGAACCTGCTACACGCAAAAGTTTTTCCTTTTTTTCCAGATCTCCAAATATTTAAGTCTCGTGCAAGTAAACTCCCTCTTACCACACTTTAGACAGCCACGGTACAGGACGGCCACAGCCTTCGTGGACTGTCCCAAGATAAAAAAATTGTGTGAAGAGTGCAAATAGTTTTATTCTTTGCATTGATATGTATAAAAGTATCCTTTTTAATATTTCATGTTTAAATTCCTTTTAGGTTCTTTAATAAAATATTTTTAAGTGTATTACTAATATATTTTGTAAAAAATAAATTATAACGATATTACGAGTCTATGGATTCCTATAATTTAAAATGCAAAAATATTTATTGGTGCAGCATTAAGAGGGTTCTGTGTTTATTTTTGCTGTTAAAAAGGGTTCCATATGTGAAAAAGTTTGAGAAACGCTGGTTTAAACTCAGCAATCTTGAATAAAGTATATTTTTTGCTTAAAAATTTTCAAATATACTAATTTTAACCTTACAAGTACATTTCAATTATTTAATTAAAAAGCATATTTTAAATGTAGGGTTTATTTATTTATAGCGCTCCATTTTTAGTTGAATTGAGACACAACCTGCTTTTATACATTTAGTGGCATAAAAATACATTTTTGTGATAAGAATTATATTTATATATATAAAAATTGAAACAAATATAAAACTGTGTACTACGTGAGCAGAAAAAAATATGGACTTTTAATTTTAACTGAATGTATAATTTCCGTGAAAATGATTATAATATGTACATATTGGTTTATTATTTAAAAAAAAGTTATTCAAGAAACTTTTAAGTTTAGATAAACTTTCTATCTTCAAATTAGTTTATGATAGAAAAACTGAACATACAAAAAATATAAAAAAAGGTCGTAAAATGTAAAATTATTTTCTATTTCAGAATTTTCCGAAGAATCCACTGCCACTCAAGAAAACTCCCTTATTTTTAGCTTTTAACCTAAAATAAAAATTTAATGGCAAAAAATACATTTTAAAAAAATCGCCACCCTGTATATTATGCTAGAAACTGTTGAACTGTCATACAGGAACATTGCCGACGTAGATGGTTTTTTAATATCATTTTTGGTTTTGACAAAAATGATATTCATTCATCATTATTCTTGTAGCATGGTTTTGACTTTTCCGTCTTAACCGGAAGTGATATTTAAAATCTATTTATATAAAAAGTATTTCTATATGAAATTTTTTTTATTAATCCATTACTTTCACATTTATTGCTTAATTTTATGAAGCAATCTAATAGTGCCACTTCTTACAGTGTGAAACAAAAATATAGTATTCCTGTCATATCATTATTTTTGAAACATATTATTGAATTTACTTGTTATCGTTGTTAAAAATCTGTATAAAAGAACAAAGTGATCGATTTAGTTATTATTTTATTAAAGAAACCCGTTACTATTAAATAATTGCGTTTTTTGGCAGTGCTCACATTTTTTGTCATGTCTGTATGAAAACCCCTGTGTATTGAATATAAAAATTGAATATTATAATATTAAAAAAAAAGTCGCAGATGTGCAAGAGTCTTTCAGGTCGGTCTTGGTCTTGCGTAGTCTTGCACTCCTCGGTCTTGGTCTTGGTCTTGGTCTTGCATACCCCGGTCTTCGTCTTTGTCTTGCAAGCGAAAAGGTGGTCAAGACCAGTCTGCTTATCACTACTATTTTTTGACAAACTTTTTATTTTCTTTTAATTCTCCTTTCTTTATTTAAAATGATACATATTTAATTGAACGATTTATCTTAAAGCTCTATATAAAAGAACGGTTAGTAGACAGAGCTCAAAAATATATTATTGGAACTCAGCCAGCTAGAGTTATTTTAAATTGTTAAGAACTAAAACTAAGCATCTATAATTGTAATTTTTATGGCTTTTAAATATCTGGACGGAATAACATTTCTAATAATATCCAACTAAACATTAAGTTATTGTTAAGTTCAGGTCATATGCAGTTTTTTTTTAATATTTGAATTTATTTAAATTTGGTGTTCATATTCTATTTTAGTTTATAAAAACACTTTTTTGTAAAAGGGAAATCTAATACGTCAAGAAATTAAAACAAAAGTTTAAAAAATAGGATTACCATACTTCTTCTGTTTCATTTAATTTAAACTGATCACAACCAACAGGATACCCAAAAATCGTTAGTACTGTACCATAGTCAGGTCAACAAGTTGAAACTTGGATTCAAAATAACATGTAGAAAAACTAATTTCAACAATGATTTTATAGAACATAAAAAATTGCTATTAACAAATTAAGATAAAAAAAGATGTCATTTAATTTTTTATTAAAAACTATCAATAATTATTATATAAAAAAAATGTTTTGAAAAAAGAGGAAGTTTACAATAAAAAAAGTCACGACTTTCGATCAATTTATATTTAGTAACATTAAGAAAGTAACTGTAAACGCATCTTTTATTCTTTCACACATGTTTACTATGGTAGTTGGGGAAGTTCTGTAGACCAGGTCTTTAACGTATCCCCATAAAAAATCAGGATTTGTTAGATCTGGCGACCTTGCGGACCAATCAACCAGCGGCCTGGAAACTTTTCATGCAGAGTACATCAAACTCCAATGGTAAAATGAGTAGGCTTCCCATCTAGCTGGAATCATACTCTTTTTAATAGCTCTAATGATAGATCTATAATTAAAAATTTTTGGAAAATATGCCCATTGAGGTTTCTATTAAAAATATGGGATCCCTTTATGCGGTCTCCAATTATACCTCCTCAAATGAATACACGTAGTTACCGATCAATAGTCCTCGAAAAATATGGATTCACATTGGCGTAGAAATGTAAATTATCCCTGTTCACATGTGGAAAGTCGCCTCACCAATAAAGAAGACAATAATAAAGAAATAAATGGTTCATCTTCTTGAATTCGAGTTTTCAAAATATTGCCCTTTAAGTGCTTGATTTAGTTGCAAATAATGCAACTTATGCTTCTTTAAAATGTTTTTAGCCTATATCCAACAAATCACTGACGTATTCTGTACTTCTATGTGAGTCTTTCAAAACAGTTGCAATGCCTTTCATACTAAACTGCCCCAGTCCTGTCAATCTATTCATAATCTAGCTTTTAAATACCTTCTATCCGGAAACCTCTTGTCATACATTTTGCTTGGATATAAATCATATAAATTGACTCATAAATCGTATAATTAATAATTAAGGTAAAATTAAGAAATTTCACCAAATATTACAAAATAACGTAAATAATAAATAACATCGTCATCCCAGCTACTGCTTTTAGCTTCTTTTTTACAATATTGGGAAATAAATTTTTTAATTTTAAACCAAAATTTTATTAAATACTGATGATCTAGAAGGGGAAAAAAAATTTTAAAATTTTGAAATTTTTTTTTTTTTTTTTTTCGTCAAAAAAAAATTTTGGGCCCTTAAAAATTTTTTTCCCCAAAAATTTTTTTTTTAAAAAATTTAAAATTTTTTTTTTAAAAAATTTTAAGTTACAATTTTTTTTTTTTTAAAAAATTTTTTTAAAAAAAAAAATTTGGGATTTGGTTTTTAAGAACTTCAGCAAGTAGCTTTAGAAACGTGTTACAACTTAGTAGACAAATCTTTTACATCTTACTTAAATATTAGGCACTGTTCCTTTGTAGTCCTAAAATGGACGTTTATATTTATTCAGATATATCTTTAAGAGTGTGAGTATTAAAGTAAAAATATTAAAATTCCTATGGTAGCTTTGATGTACCCACGCATTTACATAAAAAATGGCAAAAAATGTAAATGTACACGTAACAATGCCCCAGACATTAGATAGTTTATATTCAAAAGATCTTCGCTTTTAAAGCTCCATTGTTTCGAATTTAACATGCTCCATTGACATATTTATCACATGCAAAATAATAATAATAATAACTTATTGGGTGGATATGCTTAGACCTTTTGCATTATATATTATGTATCATTTCTAATAATACATACATCCTTTATAATAAAAAGGCCTTAAAATAAATTGAGATTCTAAAAGTAATAATACTAGAATTTAGTATGCCCTAGTATAGCGTTTATCAAACGTTTTTGATCAGAGAGCCCTTTTGAAAATGAAAGTTTGTTGTGGATCCCAGCTGTATGCGGCAAAAATACAAATACTATTTTTTTAATTAAAAAATATTTTTTACAATTTACAAATTAATTTCTCAACACAGAAAATAAAATTATAAAACAGATCAAAAACAAAATAGCCTCTAATAATCTTATCATTAGCAAAGCCGATAAAGGCAATACCCTCACTATCATGACAGATACACACTATAAAAGTAAAATGGAAAACTTAATAAGCTCTGATGATTTTGTCGAATTAAAATCGGATCCCACCGCAACCTTCCATAGATCTATAAACAAAGAAATAAGCAATTACAAGCAAATATTTAACTTTAAATAACCTAATTCTCAAGAGTAATGAACCAACAGCACCTGTTCTATATGGAATGCCCAAACTTCATAAAGATAATATACCAATGAGACCGGTCGTTTCATATATTAATGCTCCGTCTTACAATTTATGCAAAGACCTCCTTCTAACTTACCAAAGGTCATCGACTGTACCTCTCCATATTCTGTCAGAAACTCATTAGAATTAGTAGATAAATTAAAACTTAAGAACCTACCATAACAGTAAATTTATTTCGTTCGACGTAAAAGCCTTTTTACCTCAATACCATACCCGAAGTTAAGTCTATTTTAAAAACATTAATCAATAATAGTAATTTAACATACTCCAATCAAATAAACCTAATCAGAAGCATAGAAATATGTCTAGATCGAATTATTTTAAATTTAATAATAAAATTTATAAACAAACTAACGGTCTCCCAGGAAGCCCTTTAAGTCCACTCTTAGCCGAAGTGTTTATGGCTAACTTCGAAAATATTTTGTTTTCCACAAATTTGAATGAAAGTTGTGTAAATATGTTTACTTTTGGGCTAGGTACGTGGATGACATTTTTTGTATATGGACTGGAACAGATAAACAACTCTCACAATTCTTAACATACATAAATAACATCAACAAAAATATTAAATTCACAATAGAAACGGAAGAAAATAGCTCACTTAACTTTTTGTTTTAAAAATTAGCCGTAAAAACAATACATTCG
Organism: Listronotus oregonensis; assembly: GCA_019359885.1. Classification (NCBI taxonomy): domain Eukaryota; kingdom Metazoa; phylum Arthropoda; class Insecta; order Coleoptera; family Curculionidae; genus Listronotus; species Listronotus oregonensis. Next base: position 27,436 of record JAHBCN010000917.1, read on the forward strand.
ATTTTGATATTTTCCTAAACCAACCACAACAGATACAATTATACATGCAAATTCTAACCAGTCTTGGCAAATAAAAATGTCGGCCTTCCATAGTTTGATTCATAGGTTATTAAGTGTTCCATTAAGCCAAGAAAACTACCTAAAAGAAGTCAAAATAATAAAAACAATAGCTACAAATAATGGATACAGTCCCGCAATCATCAACAAACTGATAAGAAACAAAAAAATAAAAATATTCAAAAACATTTTTATACAACATTACTTCAAATGATAGTAAGGCTAAAAAAATGGTTTGCTATAAATTATGTCTCTGGTATAAGTAATAAAATTAGCAATAATTTTCGCAAATTAGGAATTAATTTATTTCAGTTAATAAAATAATTTGGCAAGGGTTTTGAAATAACAAAGAAAAAAGTCCTAAGAATCAACAATCCGGAATATATAAAATATGTTGTAATGAGTGTGACGCAACCTTAGGGCAAACAGGGCGTTCTTTACAGGATAGAATAAAGAACACAGAAATTCAATTCTACACAGCAAGAGAAATACCGGTTTTGCGGAACACTGCATAGACAATAATCATTTTTTTAATAATGGGGATGTAAGTTATTACATAACATTCAGAAGGGTAAACAAATGGACTATTTGGAAATTTTGGCCATTAAGAAATCTATAAGCAATAAAGACAACAAATACTCAAACAGATTTTGTAGGTACGCCCATCTTAGACGCTGCAATCAAAATAATTTAGTGCCATAAAATGTTTACTATAGGCCATCTGTGTAAGTTTAAGATAATTTTATTTTATTTTTAAGCTCATTCTTCTTAAAAAAATCTTTGAAAATGGTCGTGAGACCGAAACACGTGTCAGATCTATCTGAATAAAAATTTGTGAAACTTTACACCGAGTGTTTTATTTTAAATTAAATTTGTTACAATGTTTCACCTAGAGCCTACCGCAAATTCAATAGAAATTATTAATTAATTTCTTTTAAATTATTTCTTTAGATTCAATGGAAAAGAATACTCAGGATGACTATTTTAAATATTATTTTCCAAGATAAGTTACAAGTTCAATTGTCGTTTGATAGCCATGTACAGAGTGTCCCAAATTCGAGCCTCATCATTGGCATCTCGGAAACCTGAAGAACTACTAGGTCGGTTAAATGGAGGCAAGTTGCGCAATTTAATGCTGATTAAAATGCCACCTTAAAAGTGTAAAAATTTCGAATGCTTCCGAAGGCTTTTGGAAAAAACCGAATGTTCGTGATTTTATTTGTATTTTTTTATGACAACAACTTTAGTGTCTGAAATTAGGTGGGAGAAAAAAAGTTTTTATTATTGTCAAATATATTTTTTAAAATGCATAAAACGTATTTTTTCTACAAGCAAAATCGCACTTTGTTTTTAAAACATAAATTAGTATCTTATTATAAAATAATGCATAATTTTGCTTATAATAGTTATATATTTGAAGAAACTGAATTTTGCTGTAATTTTGCAGTCTTTTTATAACATTTATCAAATAAAATAAAATAAAATAATCCTAATTTACCAAAATGTTAGTAGTGGAGTAAAATTTGGAAGAAAAGTCGCTTAGTTATCAAAAAAAAAAAAACCGGCGTAAAACCAAACCAGACTTAGTGGGATTCTTTAATAAGGTAATCGTGTCCCAAAACCCCTTTTTACGACATTTTTCAGGGTCAAAATTTTTTTTATTTCAAAAAAAACCCAGAAAAATCCGTTTTAATAAAACACTTTTTTAAACTACTGCTATAACTCTAATAATATTCATGCTATCGGTTAATTTTTTTAGTTTAAAAGTAAACAAATAGCGCTTGAACAACCCCATTTGGTGTTTTTTTTTTGTTAAAGTTTTAAAATATAAAAACCCAAAAATTTTTATTTTTAGTAGCGTAATTTTAGGCAATCGAAAAAAAAGTTTATTATTGAAAATTTATATATACATGCGGTACAAATTGTAGTAATTTTAAAAAAAATTTTTTAAAAAAAAAATTTTTTAGATTCCTGTTATATATTTTCATATTTTTTTAACGGGAAACTCATATTTTTGCCCTTTTAGCAGGGCCCTCAAAATCTTACTTACGGCCGGTGGGATTAGATTAAAATTTACAAAGGTTTCGAGATCTAAGGACTGTTAATTGTTAGAAAAAAAATTTTTAAAAACCAAAACGGGGGTAGATTTTAAACCCATACAAAAAAAATCAATCATTGTTATTAATTACCCACCTAGTTAGTAGGTTAATTAAATTTTTTTTTGGTTGCTGGTAAAAAAAACCATCCATGGATGTTATTTTTGATTATAACGGGGTGTTATTTTTTTTATTATACATTCAAAACTTTATTATTTTTAACCTTTTTAGCAACAAAAAAATTTCGGATGCTTTATGTCTTTTAATTAAATTTAAAAATAAGTACAAAAAAAATAAACTGGACCGTTAAACGTCCTTTTTAAACAGGAATTATAATTCCTTTTTTTCCATATAAAGAGATGATACGATGCCGTTCTTTGACATGTCTAAATGCTGCTTGAATAAGCAATGTTGCCAGCCCCTTTTTTAGTAATTTGTTATTATTGAAGGTTTTTTTTTATATTAACCGAACTAACAAAAACCTTTTAAACAAACCTATTTTGGTTAGTTCCAGTTGGTTTTTTCCCCGTTAAATTGAATTTTTTTTTTTATAAATCGCCGTTCTGGTTGGTCATGATTATTGCTGGTTAGTTAAAGGGCTTTTTATTTTCCCCAATTTTATTTGTAATGGCTCAATTTCAAATTTTTTGATTTAATGAAACTTATTTTAATGGTAATGACAAATTTTTTATTATAAATTAATAATTTTCCGTTTAGCCACACTGTAAACGTCGAAAACGGGGCATGTATTTATTTGTAAATGTTAAATTGAAATAAAAAGTCAAAAAATGACCAATTTTAGAATTTTTATTGCTTTTTTCTTTGCCACGTCATCCGCATTTTTTTTCCCCCAAAAGATAATATTAAAGTATATTTTAATGCACATTTAAAAATCGTTCAACCGTGGGTGATTTTCTTTACCAACCCAAAAAAATAATATGTAAGTAGTTATTTAGGGTTCATTATTATATGTTTCGTAAATTTTAACCATTTCTGCCTCAAAATCTTTAATGTTTTGCAGGAACGAGATTTATACTCCTTCAACATTTTGGCCTTCTTTCACACAAGTACATGTTGGAAATTCAATTTTGGGGACATAAACCTTGTACTACATAACTACATAAAGTTTAAATTTTTACATTTCTTTGGAAAAAAAAGTCTTTTGAACATCACTACCAATACTGGAAAGGAATTTGTCGAACTATTTTCGGATAGGTTTTTTTGAGATGTAGGGAACATAATTTAGATATTTCTCATCAAACGCAAAAAAATCTTCAACCACGTAATTTGATATCATATTAATTATTTTTATTTCTGGCAGTTTATTATTTTTTTTTTAGGTAGCTTTTTTACTACCTTTAAAAAATTTAGTACTATTAAAAAAAAAAAACCCAAACATTATTTATAAGGGGAAAATTGAAATTCGTATTTTGTTTATACAAAAATAAACAATAGAAATAAACTATACTATGCGGTACATAATAATATTTAAATTCTTGTTTTAAAAAGATTTTTTTTTTTAAATTTGGTTTTTTTATTTTTACTATTGTTTCAAAAAAAACATTTTTTAATATTGAAACTATCGCATTTAAGTTTAGTGTCACAATTTTTTAAAGGGCCGCCGCCTCTGTCTGATTGAAAATTATGATAATAGTTTTGAGAATCTGTGTAAGATTTACGACAGTCTTTATGATATTTTATTTTAATTTCGCCCTTTAAAATATCATTTTTTTGACAGAATTTCTTTTGCTAGATTGTCCTGCCTTTTTTCATCACTTGATGGTAATGATAACAACCCTTGTATTCTAGGTCTTTGTAAAACAGATTTGTATTCATCATACACAATTTTCTTACAAATAATTCGCTTCATTGTTTTAAAATTCTAAATACATACAGCACACTCTAAATTTCGACAACCACCACTACTAATGTATTACTACGCACGCTATCTGCATGCGGGGCTATTGGGTCCCGATAATACTTTTTTACGTCTAAAAAAATCGCTGTTGCCAAACGATACGCTCTAGGAAAAAATTTTTTTTCAAAAACTTTTGGTATTAATTGGCTATATTTTCTTCGCTGCATGTATGAATATATTTTCAAAAATAAAAAAGTTTATCGATTGGTTAAAATTTCATTACAAAAAATATATATTTTCAGTTTATCTGATTTTTAAAGGGATGAAAGTGCAAATTGTGCCCAAACAATTTATAAGGTTAATAGCGCTACAGTGTGACCTTTAATTTGACGAAAATTTTTTGGTATCTTTGATAGTTTTAAAGTTATGGCGGTGGAAACGGAAAAAAATATATTTTTTTGAAATTTCAAAAAAATCACTTTTTATTAATTTAAAAAGTTCAAGACCACAAAAAAATGTCGTAAAATAAGATTTCATGTGCCCGGTGACATACTCAAATGAACCTAACTGGTTTGACCTGGTTCTACGCAAAAAAAAACGACACGATAGACTCACGAAATCACTCCGCTATAGTACATATTTTATATAACTCCATATAAATTATCAAAGAATCCATAGCAACCAACTAATTGTTTATGCATCTATCAAAAATTCATTTTCTGTCACGCATTTTTTAACCAAATTTAAGAAACATTTTCAATGGATTCTGACGACGATTTACCAGCATCGATCATCGAAGCAGCAGAAATAGCAAGTATAGATCTCCTGCCCATGAAATCTCGTCACAGGTATGAAAAAGAATTTGTTATCTTTGAGAGCTGGTGTCAAAGTAAGGGTGTGAAGTCTTTTAAAGAAAAGATTTTTCTGGCCTATTCTCTTATTTATCGAAACATGTAAACCCATTACATTATGGTCTAGATACCCTATGCTAAAATGTAGATATCATTAAGTTACGAAAGAACAGAAAAACAAGCAAGATTTTCAAAGTGACGGCCTACCTTAAAAAACAAAGCATTGGTGTTAGACTCAAAAAGGCTAAAGTCTTTTTAAAAGAAGAAATATCGAAATTCATGAATGAAGCAGCAGATGATACCTATTTATACATAAAAGTAACTACGATTTTTGGCTTAGCGGGCGCTTGTCGTAGAGGTAGAAGCTTTGTTATCTCTGGAGATGCTGAAAATGGAAAAATTTTAAATCTATATAGAAAATATGCCAGTTTAAGAAAGCGGACAATACCACATAGGCGATTTTTTGTGAACTATAAGCACGGAGTGTGTACAGTACAATGTATCGGCATAAGTACCTTCGGAAAAATGCCATCGGAAATAGCGGCCTATCTGAAACTCTCTAATCCGGGATTGTATACTGGGTATAGCTTTTGCCGGTCCTCGGCAACATTTTTTGCAAACTCCGGAGAGCAAATATCCCACATTAAACGTCTTGTAGGCTGGAAGTCTACGTCAGTCACTGAAGGATACCTCGAGAATTCAACAAATTTTAGAAATAATATTTTAACCTCTCGGTTCAAAAAACAACTTTCATAGTTGCAAAAGATTGGCTCATCAAGAACCCAACGCTGCTGCCGTCAACGTTTCCTACAGAAAAGCAACTCGCGTCAGGAATAAATTTGCAAAACGCTACCAATTGCACTTTTACTATAAATGTTAATAATAATAATAATAATAATAAGTGTACAAATTTCTTCGGTAATAAATAATATTTTAATCGTAAATCTTTAAAATTATGTTGGTTTTTTCTCTCGCTTGTAAAAAAATATTTTTCCTAACACTTGTGGAAAGTAACTTTTCCGCTCTTGGCTGCTTACCCGAACGACGCAAAGCGGAGTGTAACGGCAGCCGCGTGCGAAAAAGTATCACTTTCCGCACTTATTAGGAAAATAAATATTACCTCGCTTATGCTATAATAAAATACACCCATTAAAAATTTAAATTAAGCGCACCTTATATTTCCTTTTTTAAAAATCAACATATTGTATTGGAATGTCAATGATTTTGTGCAACTATTGTTAAGTAACACATATCAATAATACAACAAACAGTAAGGCGGGTCTGCGCTTAAAACAAAAACAAAATACAGCGAGAACATTAAGTATCCCATGGAGAACATGACACCAGGCGCTAACTATGTAAATTTGGTAAATAAGATGTTGTTTAGCGCCATTATGACACAAAAAGTTCGCCTACGCTACATGAAAGTCATTGTCTACTGTAATGGTTACCACTTGAGTTTAGGAAGTTCATATGGCTATTACAGTTATGCCATTTAAGATTATGTGTTGCCACACCTTGTCATTAATTTAAAAATGTCTCTATGTCTCTTAGTCCAGTAAATGAAGGGACAAAGCTGTAAATAAATCTGTACAGTTTTCCCTTGTGGTGCAATTCTTAGGTCTTCGGGCATGCTTTCAAACTAAAAAAAGTTTATCAACATTAACAGGTATTAAAGGGCTGAAAAAGGCCCCTTAAGGCCCGAAAAATGAATTTCCCGCTAATATCTGCCAAAATATGCGAATTCAAAAACTTTTGTTTAAAGAAAAAATGCAGATCGCTTTGTAGTCTACAAAATCGACGGTTTTCGAGATAACGGGACCCAAAAGTCCCCTCATTTCAGTTACCGCTCTACCGCTAGAATGCCGCTATCTTCATGTATTCACTTATAAGCGAGCGGACGAATTGTTCCATTTCACTGGGCAATAATGTACATTTTTTAATCATTCAAAGTTTATCAGAATTGGAAGACCCGTCGTACCTATCATTGCATAAGAGTTTGGTTCCATTCTGATTTTTCTAGAATTTAAAAAAAAAATGCGGTCAAAGTTTTTTTCACAATATATTGAAAGTATCCTATTAGTTTATTAATATTTTTGGAAAAATGGTTTGTTATTAACATTTCTTTTTTATAATGAGACCTTGGCAAGTATTTAATGATCCCAGAAAACTTCGCAAGAAAGATGGTAAACATCTTTCTTGCGTTTTGATAAAATATTGTTTTGCCCATCTGCATTTTTTTAGCCTACTACCAGATCTATCCAGTGTGGAATGTTATGGACAGCCGTTTTAGCGAAAAATATTGGTGTTGCGGAAAAAATGGTAAGGACCATTTTTATGGACCTCGAGGTGATCTTCATTTTTTGTAGGAATAAAAATTCTCTAATTTTCATATTTTGGCAGATATTCGCGGGAAACTCATTTTTGGGACCTTGAGGAGCCATTTTCAGCGGGTTCTCACGTCGAAATCGAGATAAACTTTTTCTCGCTCGAAAGCATCCGCAAAGACTTAAGAATTGCGCCACAAATGAAAACTGTACAGATTTATTTACAGCTTTGGGTACTTTCAGGTCTTCAGTTACTGGACTAATTACATATTTTATAGTACGAAAATCTGTTTTTTAGGTTATTTATCCCTCACAATTTCTTGGGACATTTTTGCAGGTGCTTTATAATTTATTTAAAAATATTAGTAAAATTTTTGGGTGCAAGAGGCATCTACAGAAATCTTTACTATTTTCTTTATTACCGTTGAATTTTATTGCATACTATTATTTTTTAAAGTTTTGTAGTACGTTTAAATATTTTACAGATAAGTGTTTCTCCTAATAAAAGATGGGACCTTCAATTGAGATAGGTACCCATAATTCCGATGCATACGTTAACTTTTTGGGAGAATTGGTATGACATTCCATACCTGGTGTGGTTTTTCTGGTGCCCAATACCAAAAATTTGGTATGTTCAGGGAACCATTTAAACAAAATGTTTCTTCGTCGGAAGAAAGTATTTTACGTAAAATCTTCTATCCGAATCATCTTCCTTCAGTTTCCGAACTTTTTAAAAAATATATATATATATATATATATATATATATATATATATATATATATATATATATATATATATATATATATATATATATATTAAATTTATATAATTAAATTTTAATTTTTATTTTATATATATATAATTTTATTTTTTATATATACAGGGTAAGTCTGTGAATGAGACCCCGTTTATTGCTTTAAATATTCAAATTGAGAAAAAATGTTTTATACAAAAATATTTTAGTTTTGCTGCTCTATATTCTGCGGACAACGTTATGTATACAGGGGTTAAAAAATCCCTACAAGAACAAAGTTCATTTTTTTAAATGACTGTCTATATTTTTTGTTGCATTTTTGTTTTCTGCATAAAATTCTAGATATTTTTTATTAAGCATATCATATCCCTATATTCAAGTGTTAACGAGATATTCGAATTTAAATACAAATTTAGAAGGATAAAATCCGCTCATATTATAATGTTGTTTTACGTTTCTATGGTTTAAGCGTTTTTTGAGAGTTGCATAATAACCAAGGGTAGTAAACTTAACAAGGAGTGCTCGATTTTTACTATTTGTCCGCAGATACAGGTTATGTTTGGACGTCACCCGTTTGCCCATTTTGCCCAGAAGGTAGATTTATTTTATTAATTTTTGTTAAATATTCAACTTTTAAAAACTATTTTGGATGTGTACTTACTATTAGAACTGTAATGTATAATATTTTTAAAAAAATTTAAAACTTTATATTACTTGTAAGAAAAACAAACAGGCAAACAGATTACGTCACAAATACCGAATTGACATTTAAATTGGTTAATATGGGCTTAAATGGGATCGAGCACTCCTTGTTAGGTTTATCACCCTTGCATAATAACCATATCGTCGGTCTTATCACGTAAGGGCGTATCTCACTTTTCCTCATTTTTCGGGAATGCGATTTTAAATATTTTACGCTCTTCCATTGTAATAACTCCTGTTATATTATTTATACCTTGTTGTTTTTGTATGTAGCAATTAACACTATATGGCTTGAAGAATGTTGTAATAAAACAGTGTTAAGTTTTTAAAAAAACAAAAAAAACTTTTAAGGTTACGCCCCTACGAAGAACGTTAAAAAAACAAAACGGAATACCCCTTTTTGGAGTAAAAAAAAAAGATTCATAATAACGTTATTTATTAAGCCCACTAAAAATAAAAACGCACATTTTCTTAAAAAAAAATTTAAAAAGTAGAAAAAAAACCTGAAATATAACAATGTAATTCTCATAAAACAGAAAATTTTTGGTTGAAAAGACTTGGGGAAAAAGGTACCTACTAATATTATTAGTCATTAAGATAAGCCAGAGTTTTAAAGAAAGGGGTGCTTTTTGTCTAATCACAGGAGTAACTCCTGAACACAGAGAAACCAAATACTGGTACTTGTGTTTCTAATCTTGTTTGGTCCAGCATTTAATTCCCCAAAGGCTCATAGTTCTATTATGCTTTGGGTTTTTTCTATCATAATTTTGTTGATTGTGGCTCTTTAAAAAAAAGATCGGGCCCCGGGAAAAATCTTTCAAAACCACTTCCATAATATCTGTCCACTTCATCGGGTTTTCCCAAATCACCTTTCCGGTCAAGATCCTTGCACATCTTTTAAGAGCTGTTTAAAATCGAGAAAGTTTAGTTTCAAACTTTTTATTTGTTTCTGTTTTGCCAGTGAAAAAACTGGGTGTAACTAAAAAAGAACGTAGATATTACCTGAATGTTTGGTTGTAGCCTATAGCACTGTGCGCAGAATCGCCTTCATTCTGTCCGTGAAAGGATTCGAAGAATCTTAAAAATTTTTTTTTTCCCCAATTTCTAAGTGAGCTACAGCAAAATAGCATTGCAGCCATGACAGTATTTTTATTTTGGCCTCGACATCCATCAAAAAAAAGGGCCCCTTTTGGGGGTTTCCCCCCATTGTCATTGTAATACGAAGGGTTTTTTATAAATTGCCGTCGATATTTCTGATGCCCTTATGCCTTTATGCCACGTCCAGCAAAAACTGTCTCTGCTGGAATATCATAAAACTTAAATTAAAAAATTGGCCACGGTGTTTTCATAAAATAACGCATTTTTGTTGCGGGGGGAAAATATATCACCTGTTGAAGAAAAACCCCCAATAGCAAAGAGCCGTTTACTTTTGCTTTTTTTTTTTTGATTTTTTTAAATTTTCCCCTTATTTTTTTTTTTCTGAAATGTTTTTGATACTTCTCTTTAAATTTTCTCCATTTGTTGTTCTTTTCCTTTTTTGGCAATTGTGCATAGCGAACAAAATCTTTTTTGGGAAAAAAGGATCGTTTTTTTGTTTTGAAGGCTCTTTGATAAGTCGAGAAGGAAGGTTACCTTCATTCTTCGTTGCCCCAACCTTTAAAAAAATCAAATACATCTTACGTAGGGTTAGGTCTGGGGGCAGATATTGCCTCGACGTATTCTTACGGCAATAATAAGACTCCCTTTTTAAGAATCGGTCAATATGAATGTTTAAAACATCACGAATCATGTTTTTTTTTTCTTTAATGGCTTCAGAACGTTGCCTACCTCCTCTCTTTTCCCTTTTGATAATGCCTGAATCGCTGGTTTTTTAAAAAGGCATTTTGCATCATCTTATTAGTGATTTCAAATGTTTCAAAAAAAAAAGTTGCAGACCAACAAACGACTTCCTTCTAATGTTACATAATACTAATTGTCTTTTTTCTTCTTGAGTGTCCTCGTTGGGTAGTCTTTTGTTTCGTATTCATTATACTAATATGGCGCACAACTTTTGGCCTTTTTTTGTAAGTCCCCCAAATTATTGAACATTTCAAAAATTTTTAGCCGACCCCCTTGCTAAATTGAATAAAATTTTTTCCAAACTTATTGCAAGTATTTCTATTGCAACCATCTTTTAGTTTTAGTGGAAAGTTTTTTTTTTGCAGAACTAGTTTTTTTTTCCCCCGTTTCTAAGACTCTTAGCCTCATTTTTTTTTTTAATTCTTGTGTGTCTGTTTCTTTCTTGCTCTCTTGGGGTTCCCCCCACAATGAAACCTTCTGGTTCAGTTTTTAAGTTGTTTTCTCAGTGTCTGGTAAACTTGGGGCTTTATCTATCTGGACAACACTGCTGATATTTTCAATTTATCTTCGTGACGTTTTTTGATTTGCGGGGGTTCTCGGATAAAGTTGTGTTCAATACAGCTGTCATTATCTTAAAAGTGGTCCCAACAAATTAAAAAAAAAACTATGACATGGCTCTACACTTCTTTATTACAAATTCACAAAAAAAAAAGGATACATAAGCGGGGGACAATCTCCCGAAACAAACCCGGGGTTATGGCTGATCGCCAGCATCTGTGAAAAAAAACGGTAACTCAATATACGCCTTGAAAATTTTAACCTGCCATGTTTTTAAATCCCCGTATGGGCCTATCTTGTTAGGCCCCTCGTGAATTAAATTTTTAAATTTTTTTAGATACGACCAAGAAAATAAATATAGAAAGCCAAAGTATAAAATTTGAGATACGCCCGTTCTTTAGATGAAAATATAAGGCTTAAGTTTTTTTTGGCGGGCTTAATCAATTTAAATTTTTCTGAGATAGCCCTTCGTGATAGGACCGACGAAATGTATAGAGATTAATAAAAAAGTCAAAAAGAAGTTTTATTAATCTGTAAATTTTTTAAAAAGTTTTTTTTGTTTAAAAAATTTTACCTATTTCTAGTCATCATGTGATATCTATTTACTTATTAATTATTACTATGGCTGTTTTGTCCTCTAAAAAACCCTAAAACCATAGAAACGTTAAAAAAATTAAGAGATGAGCGGATTTTTTCATTCTTAATTTGTATTTACATGAGAATATCTCGAAACAATTGAATATCAAGCGCCAAGCGGCCCTAAGGCATCAGTTCTCCAAAAGTTAATTCAAAAGTGGCGGGGAAAAAAAACTTTTCCCGTAGCCTGGGTACCAGGCCGGGGGCCACCCAGGTAACAAAGAGGCCGACGACCTAGCAAAGAGGTTTAGCCATGGAAATGATAGGCCCTGAGCCATTCTTGGAATCCGCAGGCCCTTTAAAAGCATCTATTAAGAGCTGGGTAGACAGAGAGTTTCAAAGCTAGTGGGAAAAAAACACCAGGACCCCAACCCCGGCCCAGGCCCCAAAAAAAGGAAAATTTGCAAATTTAACAAGCACCGGAAAGAATAGGCCTGGTGGAGGATAGTCGAGGTTCTGCCAGGAGGCGAAGAAACAGCCGTACATGTGTGGTGCCACTGCGAAGCACTATGTAGGCTTAGGTTTACTAGGCTTGGTGAGGAAAAGCCAAAACCGGCAAGATATATGGAGTGGCCAGTGTCAAGACTCTGGAGTCTAGTTAAGAAGACGGGCCTGGACAAGGTACTCTAAAGAACGATAGTTTCAACCACAACTAACCACAATAAATCTGGTAAGGTTGCAGTGGTGGAGGTCATTTTTGCCATCTCCGCTCAAATAATCCAATCTAATATAATTTACATAAAAATACATTTACATTAAGTTACATTAAGGAAGTCAAAAATTAATAAAACATTAATGGTGCCTAAGATAGTTTCTAAGAAAGCACTCAGATACATGAAACAGATCCATATTTAGCTCATTTGAATTTCTTATGATTCTATCAATCGCCCTATTCTGTCCATAATTTGTTCTATGAGTTTGAATATTAAATATTTCTTTGTCTCTGATAGATTTTCTGGAAATATAAAAGTTAAGTTAAGACATAATTTGTGGGCAATAAACCAAACCATGAAGAACTCTGTGAGCAGTTATGATGTCGGTTTTCCTCCTTTTAAGGCAAAAGTGTCAATATTTAAATTGTTTTGTAGAGCGTTAAAATCAATTCCTGTAGATGAGATGCCAATTTTATATGCAACATACCTAATTTTTTTTTGAATTGACTCAATCTTGTCGATGTATTTGATAGAAAGGAGACCAAACAGCAGTACAAAACTCCAAATGTGGCTGACCAGAGAAACAGGAGAGTCCTTATAGTAAAAATGTTTTTAAAATCCTTGCTATTTCTTTTTACAAAACCAAGCATTCTGAAATAAGCTGCTTAGAAATTTGATTAAGTTGTTAAAACCTGTTGTCAAAACAAATTAAAACAATAAACACACTGTTTTTTTAATAAAATTGCATGTAAGGAAAATTGCAGTAAGAAAAATTTCAAGCAAGGAATCTTTCCATCTATAAAAAAAATGTAAAGAGGCCTAATGACCTTGCTTAGTCACGTGGTATTCACGCGCCAAGGTCTGTAGATATCTTGTTGCAACCAAATAAAATTATAACGCATTGCCTCTCGAGACCTCAATTACTCGAAACCCCTCCTGAAATCCCAAAAATATTTTACATAAAAGCAAGTGCACCTAGAATTAAGTTATTTAAAAGGGGTGCACTATACAAGTGAAGCGGATACAAAAGTCATTTGATACCCTTATCCGTATATAAGACCCAAAGGGGTGAAATAATGCTATAATTAATCTATTTCAATTGTCATCCGGTTGTTATGGATTTAAAAGGATTTGTTTGGTGCTTTCTTCTAAAGATATTTGTGCTTTTTACTACAGGGAGTTATAAATTTAAATCATTATAAGAGGGAATGTAAGCAATCTAAGATGAAGTTTAGTAAGTATACAGGGTGTACCATAAAGGTTAGAAATAAATTAAACCGGGAATTCCTAGTAAAAAAAAAAAAATCATATAAAGTTTTGCTCTATGGGTATTGGTTTCCGGGTTCCAGGGTGTTAAAAAATTTAAAACAAAATTGTTTTGGTGTAATCACGTTTGAACGCTAAAAGATAACGGAACGAGATTTTAGCCAGAGGATAATTTGATAGTGCCCTGGTGATAATAAAAAAATGATTTCGTTATTTACTCAGTGACGTGTGTATGAATATTACCGTAGGCTTGTATTAAAAAATGTTTTACGCCACTGGTAACTTTTTTTTTGTTTTAAACAAAATGTGCATTTGATATTTTTGTTTATGTTTCTTTATTTTCCTGTGAAAGCAATGGGTAAATGGGTAATTACAAAAGGCTTTAGTATGTAAAATAAAGAAAAGATGCATAGAAAACTTAGGAAGCACATTTTGTTTAAAACAAAATATTAAATTTGAGGAAATGCTAAAAAAACCATACCAGTGGCGTCCTACACGCACTTCAATGTATTACGAAGTTAATTATTTTACATTTTCCTAGGACATTGTTACTAGCTCTTACCAAAATTTTGTTTCATTATCTTCTAGCGTTCAAAAATACTATTTTTTTAAGCTTCTGTTTGATTTACCTTTTCTGTATTTTTTAATTAGCCATTTCTTCAACACACAAGCATTTTTCCCAACTCCTAATAAACCAAAAAAGGGGTTTTTTTTATAATAGCTATATTTATACTTTGATACGATGGTCGAGTAAATAAAAATATTGATAAGTTATGGGGTGTTTTTTTTTTTGAAAATTTGATAAAATGCTAAAATAATTTGAGCTAAAACAAACAAAAAATACGACATAAAAATTATATTTTCCTAATATGACACTATATCCATTATCTGTTATTTACTTTTAAAAGTGTTTTATTTGTTCTAGGCATAAAAATGATTTTATATTTGTTTTCAGTAACAAGATAATTAATTAAAGTACATATACTTTTTAGTTTTACCAATATTATTGTATTACAAGTATTAGGAAATGCACGCCTTATTTAACATACTATTTTCAATTTTTGTATTGGAATTTTAGGTATTTATCTGTATCTTTTTTTATTTTCTTTTTAAACCGCCAATGAAAAAAGTAATATACCGGTAAGATAAACCTTTAAATGCTATATTTTTAATCCCCCAAATGGTTTGGGCAAGTGAGCCAGTCCTTGAAGATTTTCCTTTGCATTTCAATTTTTGAACAAAAGTTAAACTTTCCCCCATTTCTATTCGTGATAAAACCACTAGAAAATTTCCCCGTTTGGCCCGTTTTCCCTATTCGTACCAATAAGGAAAGCGCGACTTTGGCAACGTGCCATGGTTTTTCCTCTTTTCGCGGGGGCGGGGTGACCGATTTTTTTCCCCATTTACGGAAGATTGTTTCTCCGAACTGTTCAGACCCCCCTTTAAAATGAACCATTTTGTAGTGTTTTTTTTTATTTTTTAAACGCATCAAAGAATTAATTAAAAAATCATAAATCAGAAATCCCCCGCCTTTAATAGGGTAAATTTGGTTTGCAAATCACTTGTGGTAAATCTTTTTTTTTTTGGTTAATGTTTCAAGTTAGATGCAAATATATTTTAAATTGATGTGATAAAAAAATCGGGAAAAGTTTAAAAGTTGTATTTTTGAGACAAAATAAGGAAAAGTTAAAATAAACTAAAGAAAAAAATCTAAAGAACTATGGCCGGTCATTTTTTAAAGCTTAAAAAAATTTTTTAAAACTATTACAAAAATATTTGGAAAAAAAAAGATTAAAAAAATTAAAAATTTTTTCCTCTTCTAAACAATCACCCAGGTCCTAAAAATTGGCCCGTCCCTGGGGTAGGCACCCCTTAAGGTTTTAAATCTGCCGAACAACCCGGCAGACCATTTTATTTACCGTTTGTCGCCGGATTCCTGACTTATTTTGTGATTTGTCATGAATTTGTATATAATTATAGTTTTAAAAAAAAATTTTACTTTTTTTGACTTTTTTGTGTTTAGTGGTAGCTTTTTCTTCCCTTTTTATATAAACGTTTTTGGGATCCGCTTAAAGAAAAAATTTGAAAAAGAAATAATACGATAACCTTTTCTCCCCCTCCAAGTGTTTTTGGGGTGAAAGGAATATATATATATATATATATATATATATATATATATATATATATATATATATATATATATATATATATATATATATATATATAATATATATATATACCCCCTCTTGGGGTGTTTGGTACTTCTTTGATCAATTAAGTTGGAACGGAGAAAGGTTGTTATTCCACTCCAAACACAAAGGGTGCCCTTCTGTACGAATACATTTAAGATGTTTACAATATCTTATTATCGATATCGAAAACATTAGTCTAAAAAGGAAAAGAGTTAACGTTAAGCAACATTTTTTACCCTCTGTTTATTGGCTAGCTGGTAAATTAAGATTTTATTGCATTCTGCAGAAATAGCATTTTTCAACTGGTCTAGATTAGTGTAATTTTTATCTTTGTACATCTTGCTTTTAAAATGGTCCCAAAGGAGGAAGTCATTTGGCGAAATATCAGGGGACCTTACCAATTTATGGGGGATGTAGGAAAACCCTTTAAAAACTTTAAATTTTCCCAACAGCCAGGATATTATAACCGGGCGATCCTTTGGTAAAAAATCCCGATTTTCCTTAGGCTCATTTAAAGTAGGGGAAAAATTTTTTTTATTTTGCATTTAAATTAGATTTAAAAATGATCAAAAATGTTGTCTGAAAAAACCCCCCCCAAAATTTCTTTGTGTGGATATTCGTCCTTGTTTCACAAATCTGTGTTGGTTTTCTTTCTCCCTATCGGTAAATTTTTATGATTGGGGTTTATTGTTTTAAAGTAAATTCCCTTCATTGTAAAACAAATTTTTTAAAAATTCCCCTTTCCTTTTTTTTTTTCTTTTATTTTAAAATTAAATTCGCCGTCTTTTTTTTCCCCTCCCGCTCTTGATACATTTATATTTTTAGGATTATGTTAAGGCCTGGGTGTAGATACTTTAAATTATTTATTTTTTTCGATTAAAAAAAAAATGTTTTAAGTATTATTTTAAAAAAAAATTAATTCAGCTTTTTTATGCAAGTAAAAATTTTTCCGTTCCCCATTTGCATGTACAGTCTTTATTTTTTTTGAAAAAAAAATATTGAAAATCATAAATTTAAATTTCATTTAAACTTATTTTTAATAAAATAAAAAAATATTGATATATATATTTATATATATATTATATATATATATATATATATATATAATAATATATATATATATTATTTTAAAAGCTTTTCACATAGATACGGTAAAATGTTTCTTTGGGTCCTCGACTTTAGGTCATAAAAATTTTCAGTCTGGGTGTGGAAGTAGTTTGTTGTGAACTAAAAATGAAAAAAATGCTTTTCTGTCTGTTTAAATAACAGAATACGTGGAAACCTTATGGGGGAAAGCTCAGTTCTTTAGAAAAACGGTCTTTAAAACATTTGCAAAAAAAAACTTTAAACTTTTTGATTAAAATTATAATGAAACATTCAATAAAAATAAAAGAATAAAGAAGTCATTTTTGCCTATTGTAAATAGTAATAAAAAGTATAAAAATAATAAATGATGTGTAATTTTGGTGTTTTGATTAAACTCTTTTTAACTGCAGTAAATGAATTATATTTTAAAGGAATAAAAAAGTAGCAAAATGGTATTATATTAAAAGCTAATATGAAAGTTAGGGACACCTTTCTTGCTCAAATGGTAGTTAATGTTTTTGGTCCGTTTCAAAAAACATTAGTCAAAAAATGTACAATTATTTTCACATTTTTAAGCTTTGAAGATAAAAATATTTTTACCTCTAAGAGTTAAAGTATTTGCTTAGCAATTTGCTGCCAATTCTACTCTTGACCCTCCTGTTAATCTATCTCTTTTAACAGTTGTCGCTGTTTCTCATTAAATGTCAAATCGATCAAGCACATTTTTTCTCCTCTTAATATCAAGAATGGCTGGAGCTCGATGGCATATTAGCAATCGCCTTAAAAAATGTGCTCCTGAGCTTACACCTATCCTAACTCTTTGGAATTTCTTATGACACAGGCATTTTCTGGAGAACTGGAATACATCACATGTTCAACCAATCCCCGAGAAAGGATCTAAAACTTTCCTTTCTAATTATAGACCTGTATACCTTCTCTTAATTGTTTGCAAAGTAATGAAAAAAATTATTAATTCAAAACAAACTATTCTTCTTCTTTCTTCTTCCCTGGAAGCCGTCTTAATTCACTATCGGAGGCAGCACAGCCTCTTGGGCTTTTTGTGCCTAATCTCCCATTATCTTTTATACCAATCCTCCCATTAGTCTTGTTCCCTCTACAAGTCTGTATAATCCCGAGACTGGTTGGTTGATATATTCCTGTGGGCTCATATCCGGTTGCCTAAATAATGCCCGTCTTTTGTGATTCAATGCTTCACATTCGCACATAATATGGTAAGCTGTTTCTTCCCCCTTGTCGCACATTCTGCAACTTGGGTCTCTATTGTATGAGCCTATCTCGTGTAGGTATTCTCTTAGGTTATCGTGCCCTGTTAGCAACCCTACTGTTATGCGAAATCTTTTCCTACTTTGCCTGAGTAATTCTTCCTTCGTTCTTTTGGTTGGGCCTCTAATGAAGCTTTTTCCATGTCTTATTCTACTAAGATTTTCCCAGTATTCCTCATGTTTGTTTCGGATCCATTTCTGGTTTGCCCTCGTGCTGTGGTTTTAGTCACTCGGAGGGCAGGCTTTCTCAAAGTATGGTGTGAATGATCCCTGTCTCGCTAGCTCATCCGCTTTTTCGTTGCCTTCTATTCCCGAATGTCCTGGTACCCACAGAGAGTTACTCTGTTGCGTTCTCCCAGGACTTCCGGTTCTTTTTGGCATTCCCATGTCAGCTTGGGCGTTACCTTGGGGTGGTCTATGCCCCCAGTGATGCTTGGCTGTCTGTTATTATGCAGATTCGCTTGTTTTTATAAGCCCTCCTGTTAATTTTTTTGCACAGTGCAGTAAAGCATATATTTCCGTTTGAAATACAGAACTGTGTGTTCTTAGTGGAATGGGGAACTGTACACGCTCGCTCCAGTTTCGTGTTCGGTTTTGGAACCATCACCAGTGATGTCGTACCACGTGGGCCGGGAAGATGGGTTGACTGCCCTCACCCTTTCCCCATCTGATTAGCGCCCCAAGTTTTTGTTGCCATATAAAAGCCTACGTTTTGTGAACAAAAGTATTTACTTTATGAACATTACTATGAAAGTAATCTTATGAATAAACATTTTCTATACATAGCAGATTCAGAAAAGTCGAATAGCAGTCAATATTTTAGATAAAAAGAAAAAAAATCAGGTGCTCGTTCAGGAAGTAATATCGTGAAAAAAAAAATTTGTTAGCGCAAACACATTTAAAAAATTTAAAAAAAATTTTTTTTAAAAAAACTGCTGGGTAAGAACTTTTTTTTTATTGTCATTATTTTTCCTTTCTCGTCTAAAGTTTCAAATATAGATTTGCTTGTTTATTGTTGTGTGTTTTTTTTAATAAAAATGTTTTAAGAAATAGAGCGCCCCTTTAAACGTTGGCCCCCCCCGCCCTGAAAGGTTGACTACGCCACTGAACCATCCGTATACCAGATGATGTCTCCAACCGTGCCGGGAAGATCGGGTTGCTGCCACTCACTTTCATCTGGAATTTTTACCCCGAAGTTTTTGTTGAATGAGTATTGGGGAATTATCTGGTCTCGTCCAGGATGTTGCCGCCAACCTGACTTTTTATTGTTCCGCCAAACACATGCATTTATAAAGGGCCAAGTTTTGCTGAACAAAATTATTTAACTTTCTGAGCATTACTTGAAAGTAATCTTATTGGAATAAACACATTATGTCTATAGCCATAGCAGATTCAAGAAAAGTCGGAATCAAGCCAGAAATTATTTCTTTTTTTTTTTTTTTTTTTTATTTGGGCCCACGGCTGTGCCTGTACAAACGTCCCGTGGGTGTTTCATTGGTGAGAATTTGTTCACCGGGACTTTTTTTGAAGTTGGGAAAAGGGAAAAAACTTTGCGGGCAGCTGGTTCCATAGTCTTGACACCTAGGGATGAAGGCGGAAAAAAAGCGGGAAGTTGGGGGCCTTTAACAACTAAAAAAAGGGATGCATACAAGTTATACGTGTTGCTTGTTGGGAGCTGCCGGGAAAAAGGTTTTGGAAACATCCTATACCAGAAGTCTCCAACCGTACCTGAAGAAGGGTGCGCCACTCCCCTAATTTTTCCCGGGTTTTTGGGAAAAGAGGAAGCTTGCTGTTGAAGCAAAGTTGGTCATTAATTTTAATACGAAAGAATCTTACTTTGAATAAACACATTATGTCTATAGCCATAGCAGATTCAAGAAAAATCGGAATCAAGCCAGAAATTATTTCTCCTTTTCTAATCTGTATACTATGTATCTCAGATCAGACCATCTCTAGAATATTGTTTTTATGTTTGGGGAGTGGCATCCCCCATAACTTTTAACTCTTTTTAATTCAACCAAAAATGAGAGCTTTGTCTTAATAACGATCCCCGCTTACAGGAAATTCTCTTTTTATTGCCCGCCTACAGGTTGTAGGGAGTCTGTCACTCTTTTATAGGTGTTTTAACGGCTTTTGCTTCGAGTAATTAGCCAGTGTTATTGATTTCTGGCATTTTCGGTTTTCCAAATAATGCCTGTCTTTTGTGATTCAATGCTTCACATTCGCACACGATATGGTAGGCTGTTTCTTCCCCTTCGTCGCACATTCTGCAACTTGGGTTCCCATTGTATGAGCCTATCTTGAGTTGTTGTCCTCTTGGGTTATCATGCCCTGTTAGTAACCCTACTGTTATGTGAAGTCTTTGTCTACTTTGTCTGAGTACCTTATTCCTTCGTTCTTGTAGATGGGCCCTTTATGAAGCCTTTTCACGTCTAATTCTACTGATGCTGGACTAGTATTTCTCGTGTTTGTTTCGGATCCAATCCCTGATTTGCCCTCCTGCTGTGGTTTTGGTTAAACAATTCTGTAAATAAAAAAAATGGTTATAAATATAATAAATTATTGATGACTAGCTCAAAAAAATCGTAGAAAACTGCCTTTTAGAAGGTTAAGCTTTAAACAGTTTACAAATTATTATTTAGGGCTTAAGTAGTACGACTACTACGTACTGTTACTATCTATTACTTTCGATAATCTTCCGATTTCGTCATTGATTTGCAAATACCAATTCATTCAATTCCGGCATTTAGCAATATTTTTACGACATCCTAGTTGTTTTATTAAGAAAGTTATACAAAAAGCCACGTTTAAACTAATGGGAAATCCAAACTGCACATGGCGTCCATTCAGTTATTTTTGACTTCGCTTACGCTGCTGTATTTTACCGCAGCCCTACTGTAATAATTTAATATGTAACAAAAAAAGTTAGTTAGCCTTTAAAAAATATACAGGAGTCCCAGAATATGTGGGCAATCTCTCGGAATCTAATAGAAAACCTAAAAATATTATGACAAGTTCCCATAAACTTTTTTTCTACGACCCTCCCCTACGGAGATACAGGTACATAACGGACGCTTTTGGAAATCGTTTTTTTTAATAACTTTTAAAGTACAAGGCGTAAATTATCATCTTTTTAATATGAAGGTAACTAGATAAGTCTTCTTAAAATGAACCCATTAAATCATATTTAGCTTATTTAGTTTTCCAGGGACGGACTAGCTCTGACACAATTAACACCCTGTATGATAAAGGCTCAACAATATTATTTTTGAGTAGCTTTAACCTTAGACTAGAAAAAAGGTATTCTGATTGACATCGATAAAATCAACTGTTTACGAGAAATAAAATATTATGATCAATAAGGTTTTTTACATTATACAGGGTGTTTTCTAATTGAATATATGAAAATATTTAAGGAGACAATTTTTGGGTCCATTTTAAGAAGAAAGCTTCATACGAAGGTATGTCCTAAACGTCTTATTTTTTAAGATACAGGGTGGTAAAATTTTAAAAATAAAAATAATCATTCATTATTAATATCTGTAATACCACTTTAGATATTTTAATGAAGTTTGGCATACATATATCATGTATCAAAAGGCGTTGTTTGAAGTACCACATTTTCTTTATTTTTACCAGTGGGGTTCGTATGGAATTGGACCTGTCTATTTTAGCAGACATTGATGGTACGCCACTGGTTTCTCTTAAAATAAAAAATATTTTTGAGTTTCCTAATTATTTGTAAGCAAAGTTGATTATTTATTTTTTTAAATCGATGCACGGTTTTAGCTTAAAAAATAAAAACCGTTTCTCTGCATAATCATAACAATATCGGTAAACAATATCACCATGCCGAAAATTATCTAGATTTAATTTTTTTAGTGAAAATCGTGCGTTGGACTAAAAAAATTATAAGCAGATTTGATCTCTTGATTTTTTTTAGTCCGACCTACGGTTTTCACCAAGAAAAATTAAATCTAGATAATTCTCTGCATGGTGATATTGTTTACCGATATTGTTATGATCATGCAGAAAAACGGTTTTTATTTTTTAACCGAAAACCGTGCATCGATTTAAAAAAAATTAAATAATCAACTTTGCTTACAAATAATTAGGAAATTCAAAAATATTTTTTATTTTAAGAGAAACCAGTGGCGTACCATCAATGTCTGCTAAAATAGACAGGTCCAATTCCATACGAACCCCACTGGTAAAAATAAAAAAAATGTGGTACTCTAAACAACGCCCCTTGATATATGATATATGTATGCCAAATTTCATTAAAATGTCTAAAGTGGTATTACAGATAATAATAATAAATGATTTATTTTAAAAAAATTTACCACCCTGTATCTTAAAGATAAGACGTTTAGGATATACGTTTTTTAGTTTAAGGTTAAAGCTATTCAAAAATAATATTGTTGATCCTTTATTATATACAGGATGTCCGTCACTCGTTACACCTAGTATTTTAAAAGTTATTAAAAAAACTATTTCCACGAGCTTCCGTTATGTACCTGTATCTCCGTAGGGGAGGGTCGTAGGGAAAAGGTTTATGGGAACTTGTCATCATATTTTAGGGTTTTCTATTAGATTCCAATAGATTGCCCACATATTCTGGGATACCCTGTATATCAAAACGCTTAAATTAGGTTCTTCCATTATTACGATATAATTTAGCTAACATACTTTAGACTGGGTTAAAGACTTATCTTAAAACAAAACCATTTCGAAATAATTACTTAATTTGTTATTTTAGTAGGACATCTAGATAGGTATGTATATTCAAGCATGTAAGTATTGGATTGCATTGAAGATGCACCTATAACCTTCTGGGGTCCGGGTTAGAAAATAATAGTCTAAGAATCATATAAAATTATAGGTTATTTACAGTACCGCCTTAGTTCTGCGATTTTAGGTGCCTCCAATTCGCATAAGCGCAAGGATTTTAACCTTAATTATATATTACATCGTAGGCTAAAGCAAGCTTTAAGAAGTAGATAGTAAAATCTGATTTATTTAGACAGGCATTTTAATTAAAGTAATTAAGTGTTTTAATAAGAAAGCATCTAATTTACACTGAAATTAATTACTCCAATACTTTTAAGGGGCTACCAACACGCTTGAAGTAACAGTAATTTTTTTATATTAATTATAAATAAAAAATCACTTGATAATACAGTTAAGTGATACTGTGGATATGTTTAATATTGCAATGGTGGATTTATGTAATAAAAAACCGTCTTTGCGTACTCGCCAGACAAGGCTGCATACACAGAATCGATTGAACCTGAAGAACTAGCAAATCGTATAAGACAAACTAAAAAAAAAACAAAAAAAATGTTTAAGAATTAAAAAACCTATCAACGTTTTAATGGCAAGTCTATTATCGTTTTTAAAATAAAATTAATTCAACAAATTTACAATAATGTTTTTTAGGTAGTTTGAAAGACCTCTCAGAATATTTCAAATTTTTATAAAAAATTGAAATATTTTAATATTTACTTAAATTTGGGTAATAAATTTAGATTAATTTTACCTTGATAACAGCCATTAAAATATTGACAACATTTTAAATTGTCAAATGTTTTTTTGACTTTTCTCGACGACTTGCAGTCTCGTAAAGGTCAATCGATTCTGTGTCCGCACATAATTTGTACTTTAAGACCAGGACCGAAACAGTCTTATCTGTCAAGTACCCAAAAAGATTTTTAACAGTAATATTGCCCTATTTCTTAATATGGTAATCGTTTTCTGCCGATAAGACATCGTTGCTCTTAACAATTCTAGTGTAATTGTCAAATTCCATAAAATGTTTATTTTGTTTCTTTGCCGCATAAAAGACAAGTTAAAGTTGAATACTACTTTTTTGCCTTTAACACTTTTTGTGCTAAATTTCACCCTTGAAGTACAGGGTCTTTGATTATATTTACTTGGCTTATGGAGACTTCATTTTTGAAAACAGAAAAAAAATGTTTTATATAAAAATTGTAGGTTTTTTCATGTTATCTTTTTATATTATCAGAAAAAAAAA
Organism: Listronotus oregonensis; assembly: GCA_019359885.1. Lineage (NCBI taxonomy): Eukaryota > Metazoa > Arthropoda > Insecta > Coleoptera > Curculionidae > Listronotus > Listronotus oregonensis. The sequence goes on from JAHBCN010000917.1 coordinate 51,629, forward strand.
TGCAATAAAAAATGGAAAAAATATAGGCAACTTCAATTTTTTAAAAGGAACCTTTAATATTATGGCAAATAAAAGATCTTTTTTTTTGATTTGAACCATTTTTTTTTTTAGATATTTAAGCTTAAAATGTAACTAAATTGAAAAAAAACATATTAGTATCAAGAAAAACCCTGAAAACGATAAAATTTTTTACTCCATTTGACGTATTAATATGGTAAAAATTTAAAATTTATCATTTTAACTATTTAAAATAGTTTGTATTGATTTTTGTCGAATGGCTTTTGAAAAACAAAAAAACCCGATTAGGCTTTTTTTTAACAATAATAATGTGACGAATGCAAAGGGAATATTACTTTTTATATCCTTAACAACGGGTACCATCTGTAGATACTATTAAATACATAGTAATCAAGTTTATTGAACGAAAAAGCTTTAAAATGAAGAAAAAGGGCTGCAGAAGGAAATGAAAAAAAAGTTTTGGATATCCTCGTTTTTTTTAGAATAATTATTATAATTTTTCTATTAGACTAGCACTAATTACTTTTAATATTTTTAAAAAAATCTAAAATATCAATCTCGAATGCGGCATCTGTACAGATTATAAAATTTATTTAACCTTAAAATTTTCCAAATTTTATCCTTATAAATATATGTCCGTTCAGAATCTTCCTGAACAAAACATGCAGGACCGACCTAAGTATGCACTGGAATTAGCTAGGTTTATGCACCAGTATCCAAAGTTTTTAAATAAAATTCTATTCACCGACAAGTCTTCCTTCACTTTAGCAGGAATGTTTAATCACAAAAATTAACATTATTGGTCCAGAGAAAACCCTCACCAAATTCAGCAGCATAACAATTTTATTGTTTCCATGGCTTTCTTGATACTAATATGAAACTTTTTTGTAATTTATTAATAATTCAACCTAAAATATCTCAAAAATGGGTCATCTAAATATCACCAATGTATATATTTAAAATCAGAAAAAAAAGATCTTTCGTTGTAGCGCCTAATATACAGGGTGTTCCATTTAAAAAAAATGAAGTTGCCAATATTTTTCCATTTTTTCATTTCGATATTTTTTTACTGATAATTTTAAAAGATAATATGAAAAAAATCCTACAACTTTTATATAAAACATTTTTTTCTGTCTTCAAAAATAAAGGCCTCAGAAGCCACGTAAATATAATCAAAGACCCTGTACATTGATAATCCAGCGACGACTTGATTTTTGTCTCACAGAAAGGGCTTAACTTAGGTAACAGGGATGTTGCGGATGAAGAAAGATTTTTTCACATCACATATATATATATATATATATATATATATATATATATATATATATATATATATATATATATATATATATATATATATATATATATATATAATATATATATGTATATATATATATATATATATATATATATATATATATATATATATATATATATATATATATATATATATTTCTGAAGTTATACATTCCATTTATTTATGGTAAATATAAAAATGTATGTTCATGATTTTTTTCTGGGAGGACGGCGATTCAGAGCCCAGCCTTGCGGAGCCGCCACTGTAATAATCTCAACAGCCACTTAGGATAACGACTTTCTTGAAGTTTAAAATTTTCTGACTTTTACCTATCTGAGCAGTCTCAAGTATTGTATCATAGGTAGGTGGGTATAACATGTTTCCATCAGAGATTTACAAACTTTTTATTTGTGGTCCCCAATAGGCCACGTTTCAACGTATGGGATAAAAAAGGTCGTCAGAAATCACTAAAACAGAATATTTCTGGCGAACTACAAGAAGAAAATAAAGAGGTCCCCCATTGCCCTTGGAGGTAAAAAATATAACTTTAAATCCAAACAGTTGGAGGTTGGATGCAGCATCCAAAGAAGTAGTCTCTTTCTTTAGTGGCTAAAGTTATGGCATCTGTTATTTGGGATGATAAAGGCATTTTGCCTTTTAATACCTTAAGATGAGGAAAACTATAACGGAGTTTATAATATTTTAATATTCTAGTTACTTAGTTCAACTGGATGAGAAAAGTCGGTTTAGAGAAGAAAAGAAATGTTTTTTTTTTATTAGAGTAGTGCATCTGCATACAAAAGTGTTTTGGCAAAGGAACAATTAAGAGAACAGAATTACAAACTACTAAAGTAAACCTTCTTTTTTCTTAGCTTGGCACTCCTTTACTTCTACCTCTTTTTCAAACTAAGAACCTTTCTCGCCGCCTTTTTATTTACTAGTAATTCTTATAAAAATTTAGTAAACAAAAACAAAACTTAACCCAACAAAATTAAATAACAATGTTTTAAAACAAACAAATTTCATAATATAAAAACAAAATATAAATTAAAATGTTAAAACAAATATGAACTATGTACTATTATCAATATAGGCAAAACCCTATGCTAACATTTCTCTTCGAACCTTTTTTTTTGCAAAATATTAATTATATTATTAAAATCTATGATTACATTTTTTTAAATTAATCGTAAATTTGCCGTCCTAGGCGTCAGCCTACTCAGCCTTTGCGTAAATCCACGCCTGAATTTATTACAAAAATCAAAATCGCCTTATTCTGGACAACATTACGAGTATATCCTGGTTTTGCCAACATATTTTAAAATTTGTGATGGATTGTTGCTTTAGGAATTCCTAATTAAAAGATCTTAAATATGTCAAACAACACATTGCATATTAAAAAATGCCAGAACGTTTTATTGTGTGATGTCATGATGATCTAAGCGAAATAAATTTATACCCCATTGATTCTCAACACCTATAATTAATAAATTCCGTGCAGGTGGCAGCCATAAAATTTATATTTAAATATTTGAAGTGTCAGTTAGTTAGTAGATGATGCTTATGGGATCGGCCTCTATAATTACGTGAGTCAGTAACAATTCAGATATCGAAACCAATATTTAAATCAATGAAAATATTCCATGGATTTATTCACTATTCTGATTTTGATTTTTATTGCCATTAATTATAATATCACATTATGTTAAAACATTGATTTTATTTTTCAAAAAAAAATCTCTATAATTTAAACTAAATAAAAAAAAAATAGTTCTTGATATAACAACAATAACCAGAACTAACCAGAACAAAAATATTTATTTTTGTATCAGTATGTCCTATATGAAATAATATTATACCCTTAAACTACACTTTAATTTTTGTTACTAAATATCTAAAAGAAAAAAGTATCCCGTAAATATTTTGAATTTGTAAATATATATTTTGCCCAAAAAACTTTTCTAAAGAAACAAAAAAAAAATATATACAATAAAACTAATAAAATATTTTATATTTTCGTTTTCTTGCAAAATAGTAATTTTATTTCAATTTTTTTTAAAGTAAGCATATAATAAATCTGTATTATTAGTCTCAATAATATAAAACATTTTTATGATATCTTTTTGTTGTGGTTAGTTGTGGTTATATTTTAATTGCTTTTGGTGTGTCCTGAACAGTACAGAATGGCCCATTTATTAAGGTCCTACACCTTTTCTCCAAAACTATAAGTTAAGCGAGAAAAAGTTTTTTATAAAACTTGTTTGTTGTAGAAGTATCCTTAACTTTATTCATAATCTTTTTTATAGGATAGTGCTTGTGACCATTTAATATTCTAATTTTAAATTCTGTAAAAAAGTAAGCAGTGTTGCCAAGGTTCGCAAACTGTTATTTTTCCCATTCTTTCAAAAAAAAAAAACACTCTGTATAATTATATATTTGGAATAGCCACTTTTATTGCAACGATATTACATAATTTGGGTCCCTGACTTACCGCTTTGGCCTAATTGGCGGATTTAAACATTGGTTATAAGATTAAAATGATTAGGATATATAACTGTAAGTAAGCTCCTTATCGCCGTGCTATAAAAGCTTGATATGACTTCTTATCAAACCTGTTTTATATTTTAAAAATTTAAATTTTATACCCGATTCCTAAATCTGCCAATTAAGCCAAAACGGTAATTCAGGAACCTATACTATGTCACAATATTTAAATAGCAATTAAAGTGGCTAAAAAAATCCGAAAAGTAACAGTTTGCAAATCTTAACAACACTGCGTAGTTTTTTTAAAAAAATCAACTTTGTGTTGCCACCCTGTACATAAAAAAGCAACAAACTTGGAAATATCACCAAATTAAAAAATATTTTAACAGAAAATAAGTTTTATACACTACTTTTTCTCTTATATAGTTTCGGGAAAAAAGGCCCCCAGGCCCAAAAAATGCCACTCTTTCATATCCCTAATTATGTTGAAAATATAGCTATATTAAAACAAATTTAGTTAAAACCATACACAACATTTTTTTTCTGTCAAATATTAACAAAAAATATAGGATTAGGCGCAGTGAGATTTTTATTGAGTTTTTATTTTTTTTTTAATATTTTTAGGACTGGCAAAAAAACCTTTTTCTTTGAACAGCACAATTAAGAAAATTGGATTTATTTGTAAAATTAATTAATATATTTATTAAAAACTATTTTTTAAATATTTTCTTACTGGTTGTATTTACTTATTTAAGGGTAAAATACTAATAAATTATATGCAGTGTATTACACAGAAGCCTGCTGCCAGGCTGTAATAAAAAAATTATTTCAGCCTGGAAAAAAATTAATAACTTTATTTATTAAAGAATAAGAGGGAGTTGAAATTATTTAATTAAGTTTAGTAATTTATTTAAATAAAGTACCTAGTTTTTTCCTTTTAAGACGACCAATAAATAGAGTCCTGAAAGCTTTAATCTGTTCGTTTTCCTTTACGAAAGAGACTTGAACAAGAAATTTATTGCATTGGTAAAAAAGTAAGTAAACATTTGCACTTTTCTTGTGTTCTGTATTAAAATAATTTTTCCAGCTAATTCTACACTCTACGATCCATTTTTCTATAAAAGGCGACTGAACTCTTCGCAAAGCTTTGTAGGAATTCTAACGACGTGATGTTCATTTAATTACAGTGACAATTAAACAGTTACCATGGATCCTTTTTATTGCAAACGTATTTGTTAATAAAAATATGAAAAAATAATTCGTATTTTTATACGAGGTTTTACTAAACCGTTTGTTTATGTTTTTTATTACCGTAATAAAGTATTGTCTTCAAAAAATTAAATTTCTGTACCAAAAATAAGATTTTTTATTCCAGAATAAATCATTACCGTAAATTATGTCCAATCAACTTCTTGATGATCTAAATAATAATTGTGTTTCCAAAAAAGTAAATCTGTCACCAGACGAATTGTATCAGAACCTTATTATGACTTGGGATTTTTTTTTCCAGAAAGTACTTAAGAGCTATAAAGGTACCCGTCAAGTTAATAGGTCGCTCGAGAAGATGTACCAAGGCCACCATTTGATCTCTAAACGACCTTGAAATCTCGTTTTCCTGACGTGATGGGAAAAAACTGACTCCGGATTGAGATACAGGGTGCCGAAATACCTAGGAATACCATCATGGTCCGGTCAAATAGTCAGGACATTTTTTTTTGTAAACCTGTATCATTAATTGCGTTTTGGTGACAAATCTTTTTCCAGCTGTTTAATAGTGAGATTGGAATTTATTACTTGGAAAATTTCTGTCATAGAACTACTTTAATGCGTGTAACATCTAAAAACCCTACTCACGACACCCACAGTATAAACTGATGAAAAAAAAAACAAAAAAAATTTCCTTTAACTTATCGTTTTTATACGTATAATACGAAGCCTCTTTCAAAATGCTTAACTTATGGCGGAAATGCAAACATTCACAAAAGGCTTATGAAGCTTTCAGTTTTAATAATTATAAAATATTTGCTTATTTAACCTACTGAAAGCAAATAAAAAAATAATGTTAAAGAATAATTTACCATTTTTAATTACCAACAATACCAAATAAGTAACTATTTACAAATGAATACGTTTGCCTGTATTACACGGCTTGAACTAAGTGTTTGAATAAGATACTTTTATATGTTCCCGACAACCTACACATTGTAGTGATAGTGGTAATTATACAGCTAATGAAAGTTGTTAGTAAGAGTAACCAGGTTAAAAAAATTAGTGGAACGGAGATACTACAACAGATAGGGACCACACACAGAATAATTTATATATATTTTAATTACCATATGTTTTTGAAATTGTAAAATAGAATTTAAAAATTTTGATTTTAAATGGTATAATATACCTATTATTCGCTTCCAAATTTCTATCTAACATTTTTACTATATCCTAAATATATAATTTTTCTTGCATTAAGAATCTTTTGTAGTTGCATACATAGGATCGATTGACCATGAAACAGTCCCCCAAAAAAAAAAAAAAAAAATTTTTAAAATTTTAAACCCCCCATAACCACTTGGTTGAAAAGTCAAAAATTTAAAAATATTGAAATTAAATTGGGTTTAAATTTTTATATAAAAATATAAAAAATTTAAAAAAAATTTTTTTGGGGAAATTTATGACTTAACGTCATTAATGGCTTACATATATGTTGTGACAAGTACAGTAACGGCCATTAAATCTTGGGCGATTTTTTTCCCTTTCGTAAAATAGGCTTATGCCACCTTCTACTTCTAATAAGGAAACAGGTGTCTGTTGTCAGTGTCTAAAAATATTTTTTAAAATATCAAACTGAACTTTGAATCGAAAAGTATTAATTTATTATTTTAAAGGAGGGGTTTGGGAGAAAGGGGGTTTTCGAATCAAGAACAAGACATTAATTTAGTTAATTTTTAAAAAAGAAACCAACAATTTAAATCTGTAGTTACAGCAAAAACGAAAAGCAATACCCCCCCCCATCGGTTAGAACGAGGGGGTTTTTAAGAATAAGGCTATAATATTGGAATTGCGCTCCCCGGGCCCCCCCTTTAAAAACCTTTTTTAACAAATGAAAATAAAAAAAATTTTTGGGGTTTTTAAAAATTTTTTTACTTGGAACCTCCGTTTTTTTGGGAAAATGTCATATTCACCGATGAAAAAATGTTTCAGTCGTGCTACAATGGGATACTTAAGGTATACGGGCCCAAAAAGAATACGATTTGAAAAAAAATCCCCCCAAAAACCCCCAGAAGTAGTGGACGATTTTCGGTAAATGTTTGAAGGTGGCTGAGTGCCACCATAATTGGTGTATGTTATTTTATCGAAGGAAGGTTCAATGCGGGGTATAAAAATCTACTACAAAATATTTCCCCCTTCTGTCTGGATCTTTTTCCCCGGAAAAAAAAATTTTATCTCTAAACAAAAAAAAAGGGCCCCCGTTCATAGCCCGGCTGTCGAGGGAATGGATGAAAAAAGCAGCATATAAAAAGGGTTTTTACCCCGAACGTCCCCCGAATTTAAATGCTATGGAAAATGTTTGGGACTTATTATTTAAAAAAATAAATAGGAAAAATGAGTTTACCCCCAAAAAATATAAACGAACTTAAAGGTGTGGTTCCTTCCACGCGGCCGTCGCATGCAAAAAAACGCATGCGGCCGCCGTTTAATCGGGTGGTTTCTTAGGACCGCGGCTCAAACTCGCGATAGCAAAATTATTAGTGAAAGGGAATAATCTTTGGAAAGAGTCGTGATGGATGATCTAAATATATTTATTATTAGAAGAAGGGGGAAAAAAGGATGACAAAATACTATTACAATTAGCCAATCTGAAACATAGCAATGCCTCTATAAACCCCAAAATTTAAAAACCCAAAACGCAATGAGGGTTGTTATACTACATTAATAAATCGACATCTGCAACAGGATGAAGTAAAATTTAAAAAAATATTTTAAAAGTGAAAAAAGCAGGTTTACTTTTATTCTTGACTTAATAAAAGACGATATAAAGTCCAAGCCAGACAACAGAGTTGAATACCCAACCCCCCGAGGAAAAATTAGCCATTGTATTAAGGTAAATCTGTACAGGGTGAACCAAACTCAAAACTTATCATTAGGATCTGGGGAAAATTGAAAAAAGATACGGGTCGGTTAAATGAAGGCAAAGTTACGCAATATGATGCTAATCAAAATCCCAAAAAGAATTTTAAAAATTTTTTTGAATCCTTTTTTTGGAAAAAAAACCCATTATTCGCAATTTCGTTTTTATTTTTTTATGACTTTATTTTAATTGATGTAACAAAATAATTTTTTTCATTTCCATTGCTACTTTTCATGTTCTACATATTCTACAAGATAGTGTTTTTAGATTTATACACCGACGATTCGTCTTTGAGCTGTCATCATCAACTTTTTTTTTTAAAAACGGCTTGGTTTTTTTTAAATTTTGTATTTTAGGAGCTATTAAGTTCCCAAAACCAATAATGTATTGCACTTATTCGAAAAATTTATATTAATAGCAATTTTCATCGGGAAAACCCCAAAACCCCCCCGGGTTTTTTTTCCTTCCACCCCGCCGCATGCGTCTAACGCACTACGTTAGCGGCAAAGCACTCCTACTAATGTTTTTAAATGTGCCTGGATTCGTCCAAGCGGCCGTAGTATGCGTCCGCTGTCAACGACTGCGATTGATGCGACTGTACTGCTGAAGAAGCAGTGTAAACGCAGTCGTGTCTGCGACTAATATTTTGTTTGTGTTGTTTTGTGTGGAATATCCGGTGTTTTTTTTAATTGTTAAAAATTGAAACTTTGTTTTTTAAATGAGATCCTGGATTTTCTATTAAGTATTTTAAGAGCTTTTAAGATCCCAAATCCAATGATGTTCCGCACTTATTAAAAAAAAACAGTTTAATGTTTTTTTCCCCCAAAACCTGCCAAAAATATATTGTCTGACCCCCAACATATGGTTTGTTATGAAAATTGCCATTAATATAAATTTTTCGAATAAATTTCAAAACATTATTGGTTTTGAAAAATTAATAGCTCCTAAAATACATAATTAAAAAATCCAGGGCCGTATTTAAAAAAAAAAATTGATGATGACAGCTCAAAAAAAGAAACGTCGGTTTTATAAAAACCCAATAACACTATCTTGTAGAAAAAAACGTAGCAATGGAAATGTTAAAGTTATTTTGTTACATCGCTTAAAAAAAAATCATAAAAAATAAAAACGAAATTGCGAATAATCGGTTTTTTCCAAAAATAAGGATTCGAAAATTTTTTAAAAAACTAAGGTGGCATTTTGATTAGCATCATATTGCGCAACTTTTTTTTTCCTTTAACCGACCTCGTATTTTTTAAGTTTCCGAGATCCTAATGATAAGACTCGAATTTGGTAACCCCCCTGTCAGATTTACCTTAATACAATGGCTAAAATTTTTTGGGGTTTTGGGGGTTCAACTCTGTTGTCTGGGTCGGACTTTATAATATCGTCTTTTATTAAGTCAAGAATAAAATAAACTCTGCTTTATTCAGTCTAAAAATTTTCTAAATTTCACTTCATCCTGTTGCAGATGTCGATTTATTAATGTATATAACAACCCCCATCGCGTCTTTGTTGAAATATTGGATTTTAGAGGCATTGCTATATTTCAGTTTTGGTAATTGTAATAGTATTTCGTCATCCCCCTTTTCTTCTAATAATAAATATATTGCTAGATCATCCATCACGACTCTTCAAAAAATTTTCCCCTTTTCACTAATAATTTTGCTATCGCGAGTTTGAGCCGCGGTCCTAAGAAACCACCTGATTAAACGGCGCGCGGCGGCCGCATGCGTTAGTCGCATTGCGGCGGTCGCATGCGACCGCCGCGTGGAAGGAAACATACCTTTATTAAGGATAAAATTTTAGAGGCGTGGAATGAGTTACGAGGAAATTCGGGCTTTGGTCCATTCGATGCCTGCAAGGCTAAACTCTGTCTCAGAAAAAAACGGGGCCGAAATAAAATATTTATTTTTTTGGAAAGATATTTAAGTTTGTTTAAATTTATTAAATTGTTTATTAATTTATTAATTTGTTAGTTTTTATAAAATATAAATATTTTCTTTTACCCTTTGGTTTATTTATAGTAATTAAAAGTAAAACAAGGTAAAAAAGAGCGATTTCCAAAAATTGACAGAAAAGTCAAAATTTGACAATTTTTTGGCCCAAGATTTAATGACCGTTACTGTACATTGCATTTTTAGGAATAAAAAATGACGTTAATTACTATTAAGTTTGATTTTTAAATTACATCAGCATTAAGAAAAGGAAACTAAGTATTATTTAATTTAACGGACATTGAGGCAACACAATATGACATTTATGACATTATTTCAATAATAATGACCAAAAGCTTTTAGAATATTTTAAATTTTTATTTCAAAATTAAAATAATTTTAATTTTAATATAGTTTTTAGTAAATTTTTTTGAGGGCTCTTCTTTATTTTGACTTTGGACTTTCTAACACAAAATTAGCTTTATTATATAACTTTTTTTAGCAAATTTTATTTTCTAAGATACAAGAAGCATTTCAGTCCATTCTGTGATTAACATAAAATACATTCCGATTTGTAAAATTTGTAAATATACAGTATGTCCGGCGATGGGGTAGACAAGAGGGTAAACGGACCAAAAATTTCATTTTTCGGGGAAAAGTCATTCTTTATAAAAGTTTTGCTTGCTAAGAGAATACGATTGCCGATGGAAGAAATAAAAAATTGTATACAGGGTGTCCCAAAAGTTAAACATTCAATTTTTTTACAAAAATAAAGTACCCTTATTTTAAAGTTTTTAACCAAATTCTACTTAGGAAAATTATTTCAAATTATCATGTCTTTCAAGATATTGGTTTTTATTGGATGGTAATCATTTTTCCGTCTAAATTTGCATTTCACTTAAAAGTTTCGTAGGTATACCTTTGATTTTGTATACTTTTAAATATCACCTTTGAATAGGTACTTTACAGATAAATTTTGACAGTGTCAACCAAACCAGACCTCAGTATCAACTTTCTATCAAATCCTATAATTAAGATGATGCAGCGACTCTACTCGTATTGCAGTCTGTTAGCCAAATATTAGAAGATGGCGATGATGGAAAAAGGTTGGATTTTTGTTTGTAAGTAAAAAGTAAGTTTTAGGTGGTAATAGAGAATTCCATAAACTAGTAATGTTCTCAGATGAATCCACGTTTCGACAAATGGAACTGTAGCCTCGAAACATGTTCGCTATTGGAATGATGTTAATCCTTTCTTCAGAATAGCAACCCGACGTCAGTATTTTAAAAAAGTGAATGTTTGGTGCGCAGTTTCGTACTATGGTATATTAGGACTGTATTTCTTTGAGAATACTTGTAACAGAATTTCCTATTTAAATTTGTTAAATACTTTTTTTTTCTAATCATTTGGAATAATTGTCATTAGAATATCGAGGTAACATGTACTTCCAGCAAGATGGAAAGCAATATCCTTAGAAGAAGTGCGAAGCAGTTATGGATATCTTAGAGCCTAACTGGAAAAATGCGTTTTTCATGGTAAAGCAGTATTTGAAAAATTCAAAAATAATAATTGTTATTAAGCTTAAGCTATTTGATTTTGATCTAATTTTGTGAATTAAGCCTTAAATAATTATAATCATCCATTGTTAACATTTGTAAAAATTAATAAAATATCCAAAAGTTGATATTGAGGTACGGTTTGGTAGACACTGTCAGAATTTATTTGTGAAGTGCCTATTCAAAGGTATACCTACAAAACTTTTCAGTGAAATGCAAATTTAAACCGGCCAAATGATTACTACCTAAACCTAATGAAAACCAATATCCTGAAAGATATAATAATTTTAAACAATTTTTTTTAAGTGGCATTTTGTTGAAAACTTTGAAATAAGGTTACTTTATTCTTGTAAAAAAAAACTTTTGGGACACCCTGTATACAATTTCTAATCTCTTCCATCGACAATCGTATTCTCTTGGCAAGCAAAACTTTTTATAAAGAATAACTTTTACTCGAAAAATTAAATTTTTGGTCCGTTTGCCCTCTTGGGACAGAGAAATCCCAATACCATTAAGGTAAAAACCAAAAATAATTAAACGTTTAGACTCATTAATATACATACCATTTTGCATAAACCAGAAATTCAAATTTAGCAGAAGAAGTGTTTAAACATTGTTTACAAGTGTTTACATAGCCCAGAGTAGCTTACCGACAACTCAGAATAAGTTTATCAAAGGACGGATTATTGGTTTATGAAAAGCTTTAAAAAATTGCTGAAGTTGTTGTCAAGTATGACCGTAAAAAGCACAAACAAGAATATCATTGCATATTGAATGAATGAATCACTTTTACATTTTAAAAACATAGTTTTAATTTAAAAAATATGTTTTTCTAGCAATTATAAAACATGGCCCTTAATTCATGTAAATGAGTTTTTCTTTTTTGTAACAAGAGCTGCAATATAAACTGTCTATCGTGAGGTTAGAAGTTTTGTGCTTTTTTGTAGTAAACTTAATTATTACCAAATTTGCTAAAGCATAAACATAAACCTAAGCTATATGCAACATACTATATTTGTTAATAGGACAATTCGAGAAGTAAATATGATAGAAATCAATTTTTTAAGCTACTCTTATGCTTCGTTAGATTAGGAGATGAATTACAGGTCAAATTTATGCAAGTAAATGTAGATCCTTGATAATTTTACAGCGCCTCTTATAAAATATGAGACTTTAGATTTTATGAAAAAAGCATTTTCTTTATTTTCGCATTTGGAAAAATAAAAGTTACGTATCTGAGTGATTAACGTTTTTTTAGGTTCATTATTAAGAATTTTAATTTGCATATATTGCATATTTTGTCTTTTTTCATATTTTTCTTTTTTTCATATTTTAATAATTTTTTATATTTTAATAATTTGCGCATAGCATGAGCATAAATTTGCTGGTTCACCCGATCAGTCCTTTGTTAAAATTCAAAAACAAACATTTTTGTTTTTTAAAAATAGGTATTGAAAATATTTAATTCCAGTAGAAAATTGTCGCCGAATGCCACGAAGGAGAAAAAATCAAATTCAAAAAATCAGTGGTATCTATTATTTCCATATTATATTAGATAAGACCATAGATTTACTCATTACATTGCAAACTTATTGATTGGTGTCAAAGTAAAAATTTTAAAGAACAGTCGTACCTAACTGCGTCAAAATAGCTGGAAAAGTCAAATAAATTGACAGTTATACGTTTTGTCCTAGACAGCTTGGCGTCTTTTTATTTAATGAATAGGGTGCTAAATTTTTGTTATTTCTGATAGATGCCGCATTGTATATGACTAAAGTAGTTCAGAATTTAAACATCTTTTACAAAAATTTATTTTACCATATATGTTTAGCTCACATGTTAACTTTGTTGGCGACGAAGTAAGGCAGCAGCAGTTTTTCAAAGCAAATCAGTTAATTAGTAAAGTAAAAAAAATATTAAAAGTACAATAATCGTTTTTACCAAAATTAGGAGCTAAAATAAAAGCTGCAATTTTGTACACCAAACATTTTGATGCATTAAAATTATTAGTTTCAAACTTAATCCCTATTGTTAAGCTCTTCAAGAATATAAGGATCTATTGACAGCTAAAGTTACAAAATTTAATTGTCATCCAAGGTTTATAGATTTATACCTGGTATAATTCAAAAAATTAGAAAATTAGAGCATATCTCTTTTAGAGTCTATAGACTTGATTACTCATTTAGAAGATTTGTATAAAAACGTTACTAAAAAATAAGAATACTTAGTCGTTTTTGCAAAAAAATTAGAAACTTAACTGACCAAAATTTAGTTTTTTAATTTATCAAAATGTTGACAAAATCCTTAAAGGCCAAACAGTTACAAAATTTGACCCTAGTTATAATTGTAACATTTAAAAATGTCCCAATAACTTTAGTTGACTTAGATCAGTCATTTTTTATTTCATACACATGTATACCGACAAAAATCATGAAGTTTTACCTAAAAACTTCAAAAATATTTAATTTTAAAATATTTTAGAATTACAACTACTAAATAAGTAATTGTTTTTATAATATAAAAATATTTTAAGAACACATATTTTTTTAATGTAATGGATTTATTGCATATTTGCCAATTTTATTCGCATAAGTTTGCATATTTCTTAAAAAATGCCTGCATATACAGGGTGTCCCAGAAGTACTGGGACACAGAGCAAGAGCAGATTTCTTAGGTCGAAATATAGCAAGTTACGTAAATTTGCTACAGGGTGTCAATCTTTTTATTTTGTTTTGGTTTTTTCATAATAATTTCTTAACTTAATGACATAGTGATATAAAATTGGGGATTTGGGGGTTCTTTGAAACGAGAAATTCAAAATCGTCATACTTTTGATGTTGCTGGTAAAAGCGCCAGCTACGGCCTACTTCACTTATTTTGGATGGCATAACGTTTTTTAAGCTTACTATATTGACCTGTTTATTAAAAATAAAGTTACTATAATTCCCTTTGCATCAAAAATGTATACCCCATTAAGGTCTCTAATAGCAACTGTTTTCAACTTAAACGCACTTTAAAGGACCTCGCAATTTCCCTAGGGAACATAATAGTTTTTAACCCCCCTAGAATTACCCTCAAAGGATTTCAGGGGGGAAGAGGGGTTTTTGTGTTTTGCGCCGTGGAGACTTTTGATCAGCGTGTTAAAACTCTTACTTAGCAAAGTTTGAAAAAAATTGGCCGAAACCCATTTTTCATAGGAAAATTGCGGGGTTCTTTAAAGTGGGTTTATCTCGAAAACAGAGACTTAAATGAGATATAGATTTTTGATGCGGAGGAAATTATAGTAACTTATTTTTTAATAAACCAGTCAATATACTAAGCTTAAAAAAGGTATGCCATCTAAAACAAGTTAGGTAGGCCGCAACTGGCGCCCTTTACTAGCAACATCAAAAGTATGGACGAATTTAAATTTCTCGCCTCAAAGAACCCCAAATTACCAATTTTGTACCGCCATGTCTTTTAGTTAGGAAATTATTACAAAAAAAAACGAAAACAAAATTAAAAGTTTGACACCCCGTATCTTGGTTATTATCAACTTTGGGATAAGGCAACTTTACGTTCATTGCACTATTTCGACCTAAGGAATCTGCTGTTGCTCTGTGTCCCATTACTTCTGGGACAACCTGTATATGCGCATATTTTTTGCACTTTTCTTAGCATACATTTCCAACTCTCTTTCCTTACCACTTTTCACTAATCATGAGCAACTATCATCATAGGCAACAACACCACTGAACTTAGCAAATACCTACCAGGATTGCAGATGTTAAAATATATTTGGTGTTACCTACCAAACCGTGCATTTGAAGCCAGTAAAACGGCGCGGCGGAGATTCCAACACGCCCACCTGTTGCATAAAGCGGAAACTCGGGCCTTACGATATTATTGGCTAAATAAAATATGATTGTATGGTTTTCATAACAAATAAGCTTGTAGCAGTTTAGTCTTTCTGTCTTTATTATAATTTTGTTGTCGTTAAAATTAAAATACTGAAATAAACCAGAATTAAGTTATATTTTTATTGCTGCAGAATCTAATTTCATACCAAAAACATGTAAAATAAGGGCCAAGTTACTATTTAAAAATCTTGGCCTCTTGAAGTACTTAGATCTAAAATTAGGCCAAGTTCTTTTTTGACTTGCAGGATTTTTATTGATCTGTCTCAGGGCTGAAATCGATTTACGATGAAAAAGGAATCGAATTCAGGGAATCGATTTCTATTTATCGGATCACAAATCAGGATCATCTTTAGTTTTTATACTTACAACTGGTAACCACGATATGAATAATACTACATAATCCAGATGATAAATCAAGCGTCAAAGATTTTAGCACCGAGCCCGAGCCGCGAAATATACCTAATTTAAGCCTAATTTTAAAGTAACTCTTAGCCAAATTAGTTTTTGGTAAATATTCTTTAAATTTAAATGTTATTTCTGAGATCAAAATGAATCCACCCTTAAATGGAACATTTTTCAACTTATATTTCAAAGTTTGCGATGATAGATTTTCATAAGGTTTTTATATGTGATTCTTAAGATAACCTCAAGCGACTTATAAATGGGACATCTTATTGTAATTTTACAGGATGTTTCAGCAAAACAATTTAATAATTTCTCTGCTTACTCTGCTGTGTTAAAATTTTAAATTCATTTTTGGATGACAGAAATAGTTAAATGTCCCATTTAAAAGACCCTCAGGATGAGGCTTTGACAAGGGAGGGGTCCCCAAAGAGGAAATTGATGCTCTACTAGAGAAAAAGCAAGTTGGCAAGGCCAGTAAGATACTCAATCTTAATCCATTCCTAGATGCTGATGGGATTCTTCGTGTCGGAGGAAGACTGCAGAAATCGCATCTGTCATTTAACTCCAAACTCCCTGCGATTTTGCATTCTCATAGTCACCTTAGCATTAGCAAATTGCTGATTAATGATGCTCATTGAAAAACCCTACACGGCGGAAACCAGTTAACATTCGCATATATTCGGCAAATGTACTAGATCGTCAATGGGAAAAGAACAGTCAAAACTAACATTGGAAAATGCATAGAGAGTATTCGATTCAAGACCCAGCAATTAATGGGACAACTTCCGACGGCACGACTTACACCATCACAACCATTTTCCCACTCTGAAGTTGACTACGCTGGACCATTACAAATCAGGACGTCCAAGAGCAAAAACAATAAAAGTTACGAAGGTCCACATTGTCTTTTGACAAAAGTTCATTGGGCTTTGGTCTCTCTTTCTTAGAAAAAAAAACTCAAAAGAGATACCTGATTTGTTCGTTTTATACTTTTTAAAAGCGACAATTCTTTCTGTATTATAACAATTGCGCAACGCGAAGAGACAAAATAAACTAGACTAGCTTGATTTCGTGCACGCCGCAAAAGGGCGGGCGGGCGGCGGAGGCATTGCCTATTCCCCCGCTCTCCGCCCTGCGGCGGACTAAGCAACTATCGTTTTTTACAATCGGCGCGGTGCATGTAATTTTTTTCTGTTGGACAAGTAAGATGGATATGAATGGGGGGGGTCCGGACCTCCTAACCCCCCTTATATACGTCCGTGACAAAAATTATAAAGATCAAGCAATCATAACTTTTATCATATGCCCGTTTTTTGATACCACACTCTATAGCTACGAAAAAAAAATGTTTCATTTAAATGTTGTTTCTCCGGATCTTAAAAACAACATATTTTAGTTTATAATCACATATTAGATGTGTTTCCTTATTTCAAGATCCTAATAGGTAGATGTTTTAATTCTCTATCTTATCTCTTGTAAATTTAAAATGAAAGAATTTAAATGACGGATTTTGGCACTTATAAACCAATTTGCCTCAGATTCAGGATATATGGATTTTAGGGAGGAAAGGTCAAAATTTGGAAATTAAGAATCTTGGGGGGGAAATTTGAAATTTGCGGTGGCACATCTAATAATCCTTAATTCATAAAAAAACGTAACATAAAAAGTTAATTTTTAAACAATGTCAATTTTGTGTGTACTATACCGATTCAAAGGTTACATACAGGATGTTACTTTTATTAAGGTTTAACTTACTTTGCACACAAGGTAAAATAACATCCTGTATGTAACCTTTGAATTGGTATAATACACACAAAATTGACATTGTGTAAAAATTATCATCAAAGGTAAGATTTAATATCTTACCGATGAACAATGATATTTGTTCAATAAGTTGGCGCTTTTTCTCTTTGTTGTTCACTGTGCACTCGCTACAGCCCTACTGACGAGACCCGTAAGGCGGGCGAAACGCATCTAGGGAAAGAGTGAGAGAGTCATAGTGGACAACAGAGAGTGCAGAATGTCTTCTTTAACTGAGTTAAAACGGAGTAATACTTCTTTATATATATATATATATATATATATATATATATATATATATATATATATATATATATATATATATATATATATATAATGTGAATTAATTCTAAACATTCTTATTTCTTAATACAATTTTGCACTTACTTTCAAAGTAAAGCTACTTTTTACTGGCGATTTTTCCAAAGCTTAGACTAGGGCATTGGTCACTAAATCTCATCCGTTACCTTTCAAAACTAACATTTTAGAGACACAAAATGCAGAAAAGACATTTTCTGTTTGAATTCCAAGAAAAGTCTAAAAAAAAATTGTTTCTTTTACAAATGTATGACTATTTTATCTGAGTTTGATAAAATTTAGTATAAGGTCATAAAATTGCAAAAAACGTTGTTTTATAACATTTTTGAAAATCTGGTAATATGATATTTGGTCCATATTATTTTTAGTTTAAGTGTGGAAATATCAATGCCTGTTTAACTTTATGTATTAATTCTTGACGGTACTGCATGTAGATTGTAAATATCTTTTTTTGTTTCAGGTCAAGTGGACTGTGCTTTAGGCAGCTCAGTGACGGCAGACACATCATAGAATTAATATATGACGAAAGTGATCAGCTCAAAGACTGTGAATTCGGTCATCAAAAAGGCCGAGTAAAAACGTTCCTACGTAGTTTTAAGGAAGATTTAAAGAACTTAGTGACTACCTCAAATCTAAGCATCGTATCTCTAGATAATAAAACGTTACCAGAGGAATATAGGTGGATTAATTACACATTGTTACGTAAAGAATGCCACAAGAAGCATTTAGAGTTGAAAAAAGCTTTTCATTCCAGAAATGAAACGAAACAATTTGAATTGTATCCAAGGTAAGAAACTATACTCAGTATGTTAGGTAATGCAGCCAAAAGGTGCGTATCCATGTAACTCAGCTGCGGCATGTTCGTTATCGTTGTCGCAGAAAGTGGTTACCAAACCGGTACGCGGCAAGGCGAATACTGCTATGGTCAAACTAGTGATATTAGTTCATTAAAATGTTACATTTTTTGACCTTAGCGTGCATTTTTTGGAGGACGCAATTTTATTGTTTAGATGTGAGAGGGGAGGAGGCGAAAAAAACTTAACTTAAAGTTTGTGGAGTCATAACCAATGAAAAGAGAGCAAAGAGAAAGCATTTAATTCATAAACGCAATCGAGAGCTGCGTCCAACATGTTTGTGTTTATTATTGGCGACAGAATGGTATAAGCATAGTTTGTACTTACTGGTAAAATAAATATCCGTCACTTCACACTTGTCACTGCCTTACCATTTTAATTTATTAAAAGTACTTACACAAAATTGATATTTATACAACAATTGTCTCAAAAATAACTCAAAAAACGAAAAACATTTAGACTAAAACCATTGATTGAGTAATGTCAAAACATTACTCAATCAACGCTAAAACGCTATATTGAATGTGTTATCTGTTGAGCGAAGCCCAAGGTCGAAGGTGGCTGAAGTACGCCTCTACGAAAGATTCACTGTTGTCACGTTTTTTAGCGCCTTTATTAGTAGCTGTCCAAAAACAAAATATTGTTTTGACATCATTACTTTTCTGTGTTATACTTTATAGTAATAAATGTAAAAAATATTATTTACAGTTTAAAATACAATAGTAAAGCTTAATTAAATGTAATTTTAAGAATAAATTGAGTAAAATTTAATTATAATATACTAGCAAGTAAATAAAACAGAAAGATACTTGGCAGCCACGCTTTACGACAAAATAGTATCTTTTTTAGTAACCATTTTCCCAGGATTTAGTGGATTTTATTGTTTGAGTACAGAGGTTTATTCATCGCTTGGCAGAACCTTGGAATGTACCTTTATAATGCCACGCTTATGCCAAATCGATTAAAATTACGGACCATTGTACACATTTTCTTACAAAAATGTTAATTTTTTTATATGAATCATAGCTTCATTAAAAAAAGAAACGAGATGAGACAAGACAAGACAGAAAGGTATTCTTGCCGAGACGAGAGAACCGGTTTCTCTTCAGTCTCACAGTAACATTAGCTTGCACAAGTCATCAGCTGGCCCATATTAAGAACCTTTTTATAGTTTAGGTCAACCTGATACCCTATCTAAAATTTTTAATAACTGCAATAAATACGCTTTGACAGAATTTCGCTCATAGAACACAATCGGTAACGGAGTAGCACCACAAAATCAGAGGCTTTGCCGTTCGGGCCGTGAAACACCATATCTCAGGGCCCTTTTATCATTTATTATAGTTTTATCCATGATATAGGCCATTTGGCCGCTTTGAATATATTATTGGTATGTCCGATTTAAATATACATAGATATTTTTGTAGGATTGGCCAGTTAATATGTGATAAACACATTTGAAATTTGCAATTCTTCTTTATAACACTAAATTTTTGGATATCCATTGTCTTTATTTGTGGATTAATACACAACGTTTCGGTTAGTGATGTATCTCCAACCTTTTTCAAGTTGTTACTTGAAAACGGTTACTTACGCGTCTAGAGACACCCCGGAAAATTATGGCTAGCGAGCGTCTTGACAGTGTTAACACATGAAACATGCTTTATTATGCAAGGACTCGGCTAAAAAATTACATTTTAATGCAATAATTTGGAATCTTTTTTAATACGTCCCCGCATTTTTACGCCTAAAATATAATTGGGGAAAATAAAAAGTCGCTTTAACTAACCAGAACTAGCCATGACCGACTGAAACTTAGGCCATTTGAATTTGTCTAAATTATTTGTAGAAGTTATAAATAAAATTTTAACAATGTATTAAAAGAAACCCAGGAAATATATAATTACACTTTTTAAAAAAATTATAACTTCTTCCATATCCAAAATTATTAAAATATTGTTAACTTCAATGTAGGGATAATTTAGACAAATTCAAAAGCCCTAAGTTCTAGTCGGTCATGGTTAGTTCTGATTAGAAAAGCGGCTTTTTATTTTTCCCAATTATATTTCAGACGTAAAAATGCGGGGACGTATTAGAAAAGACCCCAAATTGTTACTTTACACATTAAAATTTAATTTTTTAGGTTATACCATTGTCAAGAAGCTCGCCAGCCATAATTATCCGGGGTGTCTCTAGACGCAAGTAAAACGGTTGAAGAAACATCACTTACCAAAACGTTGTGTATCAATCGACAAATAAAGACAATGGAATACCAACATTTTAGTGTTATTAAAACCATAACAGTATAACACTTTCAAGGAAACGTTGCCATTCTTTCTTGGTATATCGAATTCTGTCTGGTTTAAAATTTATTAATATAATACTTAATTTACTTTCTGCACATGAAAAAAAAAGTTTTTCTTTACGCTGCATATGGCTCAACTAGACAAATTAAGGGGTAAGTATTATTTTAAATATTGTTCCAGCAAGTAATTAGTTAAATTATACAGTTTTCATGGCTTAGTTCAAACATTTTAAATTAAATAAATATTTAGCATTATTTAAACAAAAGTATTTTTAAATTTTGTTGTCACAATTTAGGCACAAAAACACCAACTTAAAATTAAGTCAACCTTGGGACAATATATAATACCACTTCACTACTTGCGGCACATTATATTGAGCGCGTTATCCATCCAGTTAACCTAACATTGGTCATAACCCTCCAACTTCGGCCGCCGCGCCGTCTTGGAAAAAGGGGGCGAAATTGTTTTTAGCATTTATCAGGTAAACTATTGGTCACACAAAACATTCTACAAAAATGCTCTGATGTAATTTTTTTAAAAAAAAAAATACCACGTCCAAAAGAACATTTGTCCAGAAATTTTAATTGTTTTTCTTTAATATCTTTGTTATTTTTGATTTTTGCAACAAAAAGTTACTGGACTAAAATTGTTAATGCTGCGAAGTTGGAGGGTTGTGATCCTACAAACTTCAAATTAAGCTTTTTTTGACCCCCCTCGCATCAAAACAATAAAATTGCGTCCTTTAAAAAAATGCAACCCCAAATGTAACTTTTTAATGGACTATATTAGTTGAACCAGGTTCAGAAGAAGGCCCGCTGTCGATGTCGCCTAGGTTAGCATTCTTGCTAAATAGATAAGCACCTTAAAAATACAGTATAAATTTAACGTTTCCATTTCCCTTGTCGTTGATGTTCGCGTTGGCAACTTAAACTTGTGATTTTTAATGCAACCATTTATAAACGATACCGCTGCTGACATTTGCAGTTTAGATGATGTTCCCGTGTCGTTAAGTTTAAGTTTTATCTTTTGAAAATAAACGATTGACGACTAATAAGATTGCTTCTATAAGACACACGTAGATCATGTCCCGCAGATTCGTTGTAATACATAATATTTTGAGGCTTTATTTTCTTTATTTTAAATAATTTTAATAATGCAAAAAGTATATATAAACATAAACAACAGTAAAGGGTTGATAAGTAATAGTATTGACACTGACAGTTATACCTTGATGAAAGGTTAGGCCAACTTTAAGTTTATTTGTTTATAAAGAGCATTAGTAGCAGCAGTATTAGCAACAGCACCGTAACACCAACGAAACGCCAAGTTTATACATACTTAGTAAATTTAATTTCTATAAGAGATAAACAGTATCGTTCAGAGATGCTTATTTACTTTTAAAATGACATTAAATAATCGTGCCCTGTTAAAAAATATGTTCAAATTACACAATTTTCGTTGTAAAAAAAATATTTTACACATTATACTACGTAATTAAAAATCTACATTTTATTTAAAGTTAATCGGTAATTTATCATAAATATGCGTTTTTACTTTATAAGAACTCGAAACCTGATTTAATAACAAATATGACCCTAAAGTCACACCAAATTATCCAGATTCCATTATAATTTAAAATATTTTGCAAAGGACATGGCACACATAACATGGGATTCGGCTCTCAAACGATTTTTTTAAAATTTGAGTACGTTGTTTCTTAGATCAATAGGAACATCTTTTAAATGGGACATTTTTGTGTAGGCCTATAGGGTGGTCCAAAAAAAACACTGAGGAGTTGAAGCTTAACTGTTTATTAATTCGCAAAAAAGAGTAAAATTTCGTCTAAATTCAGCGGAATAATATTTTATTTATGTGTTAAGATTAGAATGATTCAATTTAACATTTAACACTTACAGGGTGGACCAATATCGAATAAATAATATGGATTATTCCAACTAAAATGTTAATATCTTGAGATACTTGTACATATTTTTTGAAATTATACATTTCTGACAGTTTATTAAGGTAAATTTAAGTTAAAATATTTTGATTTATTGTCTCAAATATACAGGGATATTTGAAATTAAAGATTTTTTTTTTTGGTTTCTTCGGTTGGGTTGGTTGGTTTGGTTTGGTTTGATATTTTGTGACATATAAAGAGGTACATAGTATTAAAATGTGTACATTTTTTAAAATTTGGTAATGTTGTTTTTTAAGTCAATAGGAATATCTTTTAAAAAGAACTTTCCTGTGCAGGCCTACAGGGTGGCCCAAAAATCACTGAAAAGTTAAAGCTGCCCTGTTCCTTAATACTCATTGAAATGCCTAAAAAGCCTGACTTATCATCTAAATACAACAAAAAAATAATTTACATACTTGGTTAAAGTTAAAAAATGTAATTTGCTATTCAACACATACAGGTCCAGTATCGAAAAATTAAACATGTTTATTCCAAGTAATATGTTAATTTTTGTATATATCTTCAGACTTTTTACTTTTGCCAGTTGCTTGTGCTCTAAGTCAAATAAGCTAGCTAATTTTGCGTTATTGAAATTTTAAGCTAACAATTATATAAATTAATAAATAATTTAATAAATACTACTAAATTATTAATAAGTAATTTTACACCAGCAATTTTTTGCGCGGAAAACAATTTTAACACGACTTATCCTAAAAATATAGTTAAATCCAGGGGGCATGGTGAATAAAACCTCCTAGGTACTTCACTCTGTAGATGTACACAAAATTTATTTTATTTATGGGTAGCTTAATTTTATTATACCCCTGTTAAAAAATTGCCATCAAATGTGCAGATTTTAAAACTATGTACCTCTTTATAGGTCACAAATTATCTTATGGGAACAAACCAAAAAAAAAATCTTTAATTCCAATTATCCCCGTATATTTGGGACAATAAACCAAAATATTTTAATTTAAATTTACCTTAATAAACTGTCAGAAATATATAATTTTTAAAAATGTATACAAGTATATCACGATATTAACATTTTAGTTGGCATAATCCATATTATTTATTCGTTACTGGACCACCCTGTATGTGTTAAATGTTAAATCATAATATTTAAACTCTAAACAAATATATAAAATATTATTTCGTTGAAATGAGACGAAATTTCACTCTTTTTATGCGTTTATTTTGGAATTAATAAAAAGTTAAGCTTCGACTTCTCAGTGATTTTTTTTGGGCCACCCTGTAGGCCTGCACAAAAATGTCCGTTTAAAGGATGTTCCTATTGACCTAAGAAACAACATATTTAAATTTTTAAAAAATCGTTCGAGAGCCAGAATCCCATGTTATGGATGCGAGGGAGTATAATAATTTGGCAAAAAAAACTCCTTAAGGAGGTTTGACAATCATTAAACAATTGCTGTTTTTTAATTTTTCAAATAAACTGGTCAAAGTTACGTGTTGTTCTTAAAAAGTTATTTTTGGTAAGTTTTAACTGAATAGGGTTGTTAGATTCGAAAATTAATTGTTTTATACATCTGATAAATAGTTCCACGAATCGCTCAAGTATCCAATGTTTCCACAATTGCCATTTCCTGTGCAAGTTTTATATTATTATGCTGCTCATGTGTTAAATTTACTTTTTTAACTGCAGTCAAGGGTAATAATGGGGCCTTATTTTTAAGTTCTTGCCGAAAATAGCTTAGCAAGGAAGCTACTTACTCTTTTTATCGGCTTTTTTAATGTTTCGGCATTTTTAAACTTAACGTAGAAATGCAGTATTTTGCAGCGTCTTTGTTCTAAAAAAACCCGTTTTTTTTTTATTAACACTGATGATAATACACACAAACAATAACTATTATCCAATATCTCCATCTTACAAACATGACTATAAAAAATTTAAATTAAACCAATTTTTACAAGTATAAATAAAATAAATATTTACTGTACTTAATTAAGTTTTAAATTGAAATAAAATAATTTTGATTAAATGTATTAAAAGGCCAAATTTTAACGTTTTCTACCTAGATTTTATTTTGTCACGTTTGGGGACCTGAGTATTATGTAACTGTTGATTGATGATGTGCATCGGAAATTGTTTTGCACAAACTTAAAGCAAATCTTTGCTAGCTTATTATGTAACATATTAACTTGTGCACAGCATAACTAACAGGCAGTACGATCTCTCCCTGGCGGCGCGGCGCTTTTGATATTTTTAAACACAAAACAGGAAAGAAACGTTTACCTACAATTCAAATAAAGCAGACAGATTATATCTTAGCAAAACGTTGGCTGAACTTCTGCATGAAAAATGACCGTACTTTTTCGTCAATTCATGAAAGGGTGCTACTTTCTGTTAGTTATGCTGTGATACCAGTATGATACCGGTATGTTGTGGTTACCTAGAAACAATTTGGTACGTATTTAGCATTAACAATTTTTTTAAGGACACCTTATTTTTATTGGTTTATTTTTAAAGGCATTCGATGCATTTTAATGAAGAGAAATTTGTATTTATTGTAGTAGCTTTGCCTTATACTAGCAGATTTTCTATTTTTAAATTTAATAGGAAATAGGAAAAAGTAACAATAAATGCTAAAAGAGAAAAATTTAGTATTCTGCCCAAGCCCAAATTAAAAAAAAAAAACATTATATTTATTACCTAAGCCCTACTAAGTCTCCATTTTTTTAAATAAATGCAACCATTAAAGATTCGCACACATTTAGAAAACACCATCTTGATGACCCTAAATAAAACGCCCATTATCTCTAACTAAAGAAGGTGCTCTATCGCCTGCCCATGTTTGTCATTAAAAATCTAGTCCACCCTGTAAAATAATATTACAATAAATCATTTTAATTAACAAATCAGTAAGAAATAAAAGTTAAGTACGGGGTCCGGCAAAATGTATTACCTATTTTGTTTCTTTAATACAGGGTGGCCGTCCATATTTTGACCCATTTTGATCGCGAATAACTTTTGAACAAATAAAGATATCAAGATGCGGTTTTCGCAAATATACTTATATTTCTTTAAAGTTTATTCTCGTATCTTTACCATTTTTATGTGACATTCCATTAGCCCAAAAACAAAATGGCCGATTTTCCGATATGGACAACTTTGTTATTTTAAATGGAACACCCTGTATATGTTTCAATATTTTTAAAATTTAATCTTTCCCTTTAAAAAATGTAACACAAGCTATGGTTATCTTAAAAAATAACGCATTTATTGACCTCCAAAGAATTGACTGTATGTCGAATAGAAATATTATTTTAAAAGGATTTTTTGAAAAGTCGCCTGTGGAAACAAAGTTATCTCGTTTCCATAACAGCAGCAAGCCTCATTGTCAGCCATTGTTGGTCATTTTTGACAAGTTATTTTAATTAGGAAGCGCAAAATGTTCTCGTTAAGCGAAAAAAGGAAAATGTGTTATTATGTTTGCCGAAACCAAATCAGTAAAAGAAACCCAGCGAAGATTTAGAAACATGTTTAATAAAGCTCCACCCACAAAAAATTCAATTAAAATCTGGTACAGAAAATTCTGGAGTAGAGGATCATTAGCCCGTAAAAAGAAATTAGTAAACAATGAGAATTTGCTAAATAAAACGTTACAAATTCTGGAGATAACTCAGGAAGATCCAACATTGTCAACAAGAAAAATCTCAAGTTCAGTCCATATTCCTAAAACTACAGTACAAGAAATCATGAAAAAGAACTTAAATTAAAGCCATACAAAATTCAAATGTTACAAGAAATAAAAGAAACTGATTTTCCACAAAGGGTGGAATTTTGCCAGAGAATTCAAAATTTAGTAAGGAACAATATACATTTTTTTGGATAGACTAATAGTGTCAGACGAAGCCACATTTCACCTCAATGGAAAAGTAAATAAGCATAACTGCAGGTTTCGGGCAACAGAAAATCCTCGACAATATAACGAACACGTTAGAGATTCGCCAAAAGTCACAGTCTGGTGTGGTATGTCAAAGCAAAAATTTATGGGCCATTTTTTTTCATGAACCAACTGTAACCTCTTGGACTTACGTTGATATGCTGGAAATATTTTTATCCCCAATTGCAAGAAGAAAATCTTTGAATTTCGTCTATTTTCAACAAGATGGGGCTACACCACATTATGCTAACATTACCAAGGATTCACTGACCAACGTTTTTGGAAACCGGTGGATTGGAAGAGGAGGCCCTATTTCCTGGCCACCTCGTTCACCAGATTTGACTGTTCCAGATTTTTTCTGTGGGGATATGTAAAAAGAGGTGTTATAGTCCACTTCCCCAAAATTTAGAGCAATTAAAAATTAATATCCGAAACATAATAGAAAATATTCCTGAAGAATTTTTAGTCAATAGTTTTAATAAGTTTTTTCGAATTTAAATAAGTGCGTCGAAGTCGGCGGAAGGCATTTTCAACATTTACAGTAGTTTTTAAAAAGTAATGTAACCTTATTGTAACTATTATTTTGTGATTAACCTGAACCTTTGGCGATCCTTTTTTTTTTTGTAACATATGAAGCAAATTTTAATTGTTAAATAATATTGTTGGTCGACATCAGTCAATTTTGAAGGTCAATAAATACGTTGTTTTTGAGATAACCATAGCTTGTGTTACATTTTTTTAAGGGGAAAGATTAAATTTTGAAAATATAGAAACATATACAGGGTGTTCCATTTAAAATAACATAGTTGTCCTATAATGGAAAATCGGCCATTTTGTTTTTGAGCTAATGGAATGTCACAATAAAATCGTGAAGGTACGAGAATAAACTTTAAAGAAATATAAGTGCATCTGCAAAAACCGCATCTTGATACCTTTATTTGTTCCAAAGTCATTCGCGATTAAAATGGGTCAAAATATGGCCGGCCACCCTGTATAAAAAAAATGTATCGAGTATTCACTATGGCGATATTTTTATTTGGAAAAAGTAGGCTTTGGAGAGTTTATTAATTGTTGACAGTTGTCAAAATGCCGCGTTGGTTAACAGAACATCGCATTTTTGTGTCGAAAAATTTATTGAATATAATTCCATTATAGCCGTTCAAAGGTGTTTTCGACGTCAATTTAATGACCGACAGTGTCCGCAGCGGAAGACCATTACAGTTTGGATTCGTAAATGGAGGACAGGAGGATCCGTTTTAGACAAGAAGTCAAGTGGACGGCCAAGATCTGCCTGCAATGCACTGAACGAAGACAGAGTTAGAAATGCAATTATCGCTAGTCCCAAAAAGTCTGTTGTTAAACATGCTACTCTTTTAAATTTATCTGAGCGAAGTACACGAAGAATGTTAAAAAAAATGAATTTTCACCCATACAAGATCGCAACTGTTCAAGAAATAAAAACAAATATTGCCAATGAAATCCACGCTATTTCTAGGCAAGTTCTTCAAAATGTAATGAGAAAATTTATGAACCAGTTAGAAGAATGTATTGAAGAGGGTGGCGGTCATTTGCGGCACACCATATTCAAAGCATAATAAACTCCCATCTTTCTTGTTTAAGAATACATGTTCCTTTGTTTTGTTTTTAAAGTTAATAAATTTTTATAAGCAATTTAAAATGTTCATTTTGCCGGACCCTGTATAACTATCAAATTAGCCAAATATAAAAGTAAAAAAATATCCATAGATATATACCTAAAAGTACAAAAATAAGTCGTGAAATATTTGCCCAAAATCATCCTCATTGTAATTTTTCTTTCAATTTAACATGAGTTGTATTAATCATTTTGTATTATATTACAGGCATTTTTATTATTTATTTTACCTACTGCATCGCAATTAGGAAAACAATAAGTAAAATTAAAGGCGTGAAAGAAAGTATTTAGTTACGCGCCAAACAGTATTGTATTTCAGTTAAAATATTGACAGGTATGCCTATTAAAAATTGCCGTTTCATCCATCAAGCCATACTTACAGCCTTTTATATTAAAGACAAAAAGTAAAGATGGTCTTATGGTAATAGAGAATAACATAGACAAAGCACTTACAAAGAATCAGCGCCGTGTGGAAGAATGTTACCTTTAAAAAATATATTACTTAAACTTCAAACTTTATTATACCTGCAAAAAATAGGGCTTATTGTTATGAATTTACAATAAAACCAATGGATATTTAAAATTCAGTAAGATCATTAGATCAATGCATTATAAAAAAGCATTAATCATAAAATAATTTGGGTTTGCTTCAAAGAATTAGCTAATATAATTCCTCTACTAGCAGCCCTCAATGAAGCAACACTACAGACTGCCAGGTTCATCTGGAGAGGCTCCGAACATTTTTTCATCCCCAAAGTGTCAAGATTGTGGAATCTGCTACATTCAGAGGTTTTTCGCTCTCCTCCAATCATTTAATTTTTTAAGTTCTAATAAATATAAGAATCAGTTAAATGAATAATTAAATAAACTAACTCCTATTTTACTTTAAACACACAGGGCACGTTAGTACATAAGCTTAAGCATTAATAAATTGTCTTAAGATAAAAAAATATCCGCATATTAACAGCCCTGACGAACTTGTCTCTGCTCCCTAGGTGGAATATGGTATTCTCTGAAAATAAAGAATTTTAAAAAAACTTTTATTGGTTTATACAAATTTAAGCCCTACCTGTGAAAGGTGAAAAATCAAGAATATTATTCCAACAAGCCGTTTCATTTATCTTTTTTTATTATTTTCTCTCATCTTTTTAATAACCACTGCTTTAACCATACTCTTCTCTTTTCTCTCTCATTTTGATGAGAAAGAAGATTTGTAGCGTTATTTGTAACGCTACAAATCTATTCTGATGTTTTTTCAGTATTCCTCGTGTTTGTTTCGGATCCATTCCCTGGTTTGCCCTCGAGCTGTGGTTTTGGTCCCTCCAAGGGCAGCTTCTGGTCCAAAGTATGGTGTTGATGATCCCTGTCTCGCAAGCTCATCCGCTTTTTCGTTGCCCTCTATTCCCGAATGTCCTGGTACCCACAAGAGAGTTACTCTGTTGCGTTATCCCAGGACTTCCAGTTCTTTTTGGCATTCCCATGTCAGCTTGGACGTTACCTTGGGGTTTACTAGTGCCCCCAGTGACGCTTGGCTGTCTGTTATTATGCAGATCCGCTTATTTTTATAAGCCCTTTAGTTTTTTTCATAGTACAGTAAAGCGTATATTTCCGTTTGAAATACAGAACTGTGTGTTCCTAGTGAAATGGAGAATTGTGAATTCCTCATTTTACTGTACACGCCCGCTTCAGTTCCCTGCACGGTTTTAGAATCATCCGTATACCAGATAATGTCTCCAACCGTGCTGGGGAGATCGAGTTGCTGCCACTCACTTGGATCTGGAATTTTTACCTCGAAGTTAAATGAGTATTGGGGAATCATCTGGTCTGTTCTCACGTCCAGGATGTTGCCGCCAACCTGACTTTTTATGTTGTTGTGTCCCAAACTAGCAGACACCAGTTGGTATTTAAGGCAGTCGGAAGTGGCTCATTCTTGCTTCTCCCATCACTATGAGGTTAAGCGGTGGAAGGTCTAAGAGACACTTCATGGCTGCTGTTGGGGTTGTTTTAATTGCTTCTGTTATAGCTAAGCAAGCAAGTCTTTGTACCTCCCCAGTTCTGTAACAGCAGTTTTTTGTCGCATTTTTGTCCACTATACCAGTCATGCGTATGTTATCATAGGCCTTATGGTGTATAGCCGATAAACCATGTTTGGTTTAAGGCCCCATGTTTTCCCATGAGCGCGTCTGATTAACATAAGAGTTGTCTCCGCTTTCTTTCTTATTTTCTAAAGATGTTGGTTCCAGGTAAGTTTAAAGTCTAGGATGACACCCAAATATTTTACCTCTCCCACAATCTTGATTGTTTCACCTTGCAGGGCCAGGGGTCCTAAGCCCTCTAGGTTTCCCCTTTTGGTGAAGGCAACTATGGCTGATTTAGAAGGGTTTATGTTTAGTCGCTCCTTTCTCGTCGATCTGGTAACTGCGTTTAGGGCCTGTTGCATTTTATCCCTAACAGTGTTGTTAAATTTTCCTTGGGCCATAATAACGAGATCGTCTGCGTATCCCAATTTTTGGTGTCATTGGACATTTAGTAGGTCGTCCATGACAAGGTTCCATAGCAGTGGGGACAGAACTCCCCCTTGCGGACATCCTCGCTCAACCCGAGCTACAAGAGTTTCTTCAAGAATTGAAGTATATACCGATCTGCTCTTAATCATGCAGTCTATCCACCTGCAGCTTGTTGCGTCCATCCCTCTGCGCCTAGATGCGATGAGATAGATATAAGGGGTGTGTTGTCAAAAGCTTTTTCTATATCTAGAAAGGCACACATTAGTACCTTCTTGTATTTGGGAGCATATTCAGCCTTTTCTAGAAGGTCATGTAATGCTGTTTCTGTGGACTTAACTGATGTGTATGCATGTATGTCCTTATGTAGAGGTCTAATCGTAACTGCATTCTTCCTGATGTGCCTATCCAGCAACTTCTCTAGGGTCTTTAGCACGAATGATATTAGACTTATTGGACTAAAAGCTTTTGCCCAATCCTGTCCGGTTTTCCCAGGTTTGGGAAAAGATTAAACCATAAAACGAACTCTTTTTTTTCCTAAAAACAGCTTTCGTTACTATTCTTAATAATAATTTCACTTTATTTCTTCGTTTCCATAAACTAAACTACTGCACACAAAACTGTATTTTTTTCTAATTTTGGAGTCATCCAACAAGAACTAAATAGGGACATATTTGTGGTATTTTTTCTTCTAAAATCTGATACAATAAGAAAATAATTTGAAATAAAACAAAAGAAATAAGACATAAAATTAACATGTTCTTACGAGACCCATTAAAACATTCTACCACCCAATCTAGCCATAGCCCGAAAATCTGACCAATCAAATTCAATGTGGCTATTTTGGGTGGCATAATGTTAATACACGTTCTAGATTAGGGGTTAGAATGTCGAGATGGCCTGTCGCACTTGTCTGTTAGACATGTCATTTGTTTTGCTTATTTCCCGATGAGCATTTTGGACATTTTTATGTTAAATTAATATTTCTTCATGATGAATGCCATAAAACTACCCACAAAGTTTGTTTAGACTAATGTGAGTGAAAACACTTATCGTGCATACTTGTTACGTGAAAATGATATACAAAGTTGGATTAAAGACTTTGAAAAGTTAACCTCAACTAGTTAGGTAATAAAAATGCACAAAAATAATACTCCTCATTTCGTAAGTTGGTAAGTAGATTTATATATTTAGCTTTATCAGTTTATAGTTAATTTATTTATACAAGCACATGTTCTTACTTATCTTGAATACCGAGTTTCATTGAATTTCAATAATATTAATCAATTTTTTGAAAATGTCAAGATTATAGGGAGCTCTTAAGAAAAGGCATAAAATTGGCAGCTTTTTTGTAGGATTAATAAAATAAAATATCCATGATGGCTAGAATAATCCCAAATATAAGGTGTGGTTGCATTCATATTAGTAATATCTGCAAAAAATAATACCACATCCTTCGAAAAATGTGATTCTAATTCCCTAGACTATTTCGATATACACAAATATCAATTACTAAAATAAAATTTAAGTTTCTAAATTGTACAACACGTACAAAAACCAGTTACAGATATTTTAGTATCAAACATTGTTTGTTCAATATAATACTTAGGTTCTATCACCTTAAACATTCTGGCCCTAAATGCAGACCATGCATTAACATTCTGACCCTGTAAATAGCCACTCTCTATGCGACAGAATGTCTTAACATTCTGACCCCTGATCTAGCGCACGTATAATATTTTGCCATTCAAAATAGCTACATCGAATTTGATTGGTCAGATTTTCGGGCTATGACTAGATTGGATGGCAGAATGTTTTAATGCTAACAGGACACCATTATTTATTGGTTCGTTTTTAAAAGGGTCTCGTTTTTTGATACGTTTCAATAAAATTGATTTCGTTGTCATTTTTTATAACAGTAAATTAATTTAATTTATAAAAAAAATTGACATTTATATTTTTAAATGGGCAAGCCAAAATTTTTGAGTTACATTTAAGGGTGAGAATTTAAAATAGCCGGTTGAAAAACAGCGTATTGCTTATATCCTTTTATTTTTTTAGCACAGTTTTTATGATTTTACTAAAAATAGCACAGTATTATATCTGTCCATTAGATTGGTTTGGTAATAAAGATATATCAAGTAAATACCTGTTTTGTTTAATGTTTTATTTTTTAATGAAATTTAATAAATATTTTTTTTACAAAAATATGTCTGAATTAATTTTTTCGGTGTCGATTTTTAACGACTTACTTACTTTTGCATAGTTACTATTTTTACTGTTTATTTATGTTTTTAATTTAATTTTTTTCAGGATGACAATTATTTCTTTTTGAAGCCGGAACTATTTTTTATCTTTGTAAAAGTTCCAGCTATCGTGAGTGCTGTTCTTTTAGATATTTAACCCATATTTCTCCAGCTTCATTAACGTGGTCCACTTACCAAAATGTGCAGATATTCCATTTAAGAGCACTTTTTAGACAAGGTGGTAGTGCCACTACAAACGTCAACAACCATTACCTCCAACCTACCCCTTCCCACTAATTTCTGGGTAATGCTATCCAGATGTGACATACAGTTTAAGCCAGAATTACTCTATTATTGCAATAAGCACTAATCAAATTTAAAAAATATTAATATAATAACTTGAGTGATTTTTCTACATTAACTTACAGTGTACTCTAAAATAAAGCAAAAACTTTGATTTTGTTTAAAAAATGGCAATTTTTAATTTTAGTTATTAAATATCACTTTTACGAAATGCTGACTTGGGTTTATATTTACTAATTCAAAAATAGATTTGATTACCATTTAAGAATTGCATATTTATCCAAAATTTTTAGCAAATCTGTTTTATTTAAACGATTGCGTACTGTACGTTTTCTTTCAACAACTCATTTTATTTTAGGACTAATTAAATTATTTTCAGTAAAGTTGTATAATCATTGGAGTCGTAAACCTGCAATTTAAATAAAGTTAATATACAGGGTATTTTAACATAGGTATGTAGAAAATCGTACACGATATTAAATTTTTTAATTTTGTCAAAGTTTTGCACCTTTTATTTTTTAGATAACAGCATTTTTTGATGTAATATTAACTAGAAGAATTGTTTTTTTTTAGTATAGGCCCGAAAGTTTATATATACATACACACACACACTTAACATTTTGGTTTAAGTTTGGTGTTTAATAACTTCTTTATTTTTTTGCGATTTCCAAGATTTTTTATATTATCATTACCATTCTGGTAATATCCACTTTTTGCTATGGTATTATACGTGGATAAATGAAAATGTTGTTTTTTATTCTAACTTTAAAACATCATGTGAAAAAATAAAAGTATCTAATTTTGTTAATAAGTCTTTTCGTGTAATATTGAAGATCCCTTAAATTTTCTTTTTTAAATTATCCAATTATCTCTTTTCTTTTAAGAGCTGCAAAATTTTAAATCATTAAAAACACTTATTTTAGGGTTCTTTTTATTAAAAATTAAACGAACTAAAATTTTACAAAACCACACAATAGTTATTTTCGGTATAAGAACGGAAAGTAGTGTTTTGCAGGTGCCAAGCAGCATGGAAGTTTGGCGAAACTTGCGAAACACTATTTTTGGTCGTGTAAGGTAAAATGTTTTTTTTTTGACTAAAACAGTTTTATTTTTATCAATCGATTTTTAATTATACAAAAAAAATATATATTAGCATCGAGTTTATCATTGAGTCAGCTCCATAACGTCGAAGAGGCAAATTTTTGAGATTTTTCAGAAAAATAAGCCAATAAGACCTTTTCATTCACATGTTTAACGCTTTTTAATCAGCACCGATTTTCAAATGTATAGTAAGCTTTTTTTGGCAGTATATCATTAGCTGCTTTCGGAGCTGCTTTCCAAAATTTCTTGAGAAATTTAATTTTTTTTTTAAATCCGAATAATTCACATTTTACTGATCGTTTCCGTAACAACCATAAAAAAATCGGCTATGCTCTAAAATAGTAGCTTATTTTTCATTTCATGGATCTGCAAAGTGACAAAAGTATTTTTCCGGTCCTTGATAACCAAATTTCCGGTTTAGCCCGAAAAAAAGTTACTTTCTGACCAAAAAAATTCTCCAGAAAATGTTTTTTTTTTCAATCGGTCGCAAAGAAAACAATTTAATTGCAGATATGTCTACCCCTCGCAAAAATAACGCTTGCAATATTCTTGGCATCGAATAAATAAGGTTTCTTATCCTATTTTAAAAAATAGCCTGATATTCCTCTGCAATTGCTAATCTTAATTTTACCAAATTTCCTGGCCTTATAGGCCGACAGCAAACAGCTTTCAGCTTTCAATTGAGCTTTGGGCTGCATAAAGGCAATTCCATTCTTCTCTATCCAACGTTATCTAGGTAATCATTTACCCCTTAGGCAACTTAACGTCTAGCGAAACCGTGCATCAGTACTATTTGGTTCCCAATGAAAGGCACAAATGGAGATCGTCTTCTATGTAACGATGGACGTTTAAAGCTTTATTTTCGACGACAGTCAATAAATCTATTTATTATCTCTAAAAAAATTATACTTGGATAATTCAAAAAACAAACCAAAGAAAAAAGTCGATATTACCAAAATGGTAAAAAACAAACAAACCTAACCGTAAATAAAATTGATTTTTTAAGTTCTAAATAGTTTTATGCATAATAAGTTAATATTCACTCCTTATACGATTTTCCAGAATATTAATATTTTCGGGTATTGTTAAATAAAACTTACTTTATGGTTAGCCCACAAGAAAAAATCTAGTGGGGGTTAGATCTGGATATCTTGCTAACTATTCTGTTGTTCCCCTTTTTCCGATCCATCTGTTGGGATATTTTGTTAAGGTACTTTTTACCAGGCCGCTCATAATGTGGAGAAGCTTCATCTTGGTAAAATCAAATGTCCGCATATGGTACAATCGGAGGTAATTTGGAAATTTTTCCTTAAAAAATTAAACCAATTTCAGTTGTGTTCTAGATCCATCTCCGTATCCTACCATCCTTAATATTTTAATACGATGAGCTTTGTTTTATAGGTTTTTCTAAAACGCATTTATGTTATTAAGATTTGATTGCTTCCATTTAAACAAGCGTAATAAAACATTTTTCAATTTAAATAAAAATTTAATTTCCCTCGTGTAAAAATAGTTTGAAATAAAAAAGTAAATCTTAGTGGTAAAATGCATTATCAGGTAAGCTTTAAAAAAATAAAATAAAAAAGTGAGGTTGCTACTTAAAACAACCACCCAATCACCAAAAATACTTTTTAATTAACCATGTATACTCACACTAAGGCTTAAAAACTGCGCGAGTAAAAATACTGTGTGTTTCTGCAAGATATCTTATAATCTAAATTTCTTAATATTATATCTACAATTATATGATGAACTAAAAATATCAGTGCGTGCCAAAAAGCAAAATATTATTAGTATGTTTGGTAATTTTATTCGACAAGAAATGAAAGCAAA
This sequence comes from Listronotus oregonensis, assembly GCA_019359885.1. NCBI lineage: Eukaryota > Metazoa > Arthropoda > Insecta > Coleoptera > Curculionidae > Listronotus > Listronotus oregonensis. The sequence continues at coordinate 88,138 of JAHBCN010000917.1, forward strand.
CTTAATGTTACTGGAATAAATAAGCCGTCAAATATTAAGTTAGACTAAACTTTTCGATTTTCCGACAAGTAAGGTTTAGATTATTTTTCTAAAATTATGTTGTAAATAAGAAAAATAAATTTCTCAGATCTGTAAAAGTAATAACCTGAGTCATAGTAGTTTTTAAACAGATGTAAACAGTTTAAATATATACGAATTTTCTAAACATAAAATTTTCCAAATAATGTAGGTACGCCGAAAAATTTGTTTAATAATTTCCAAAACAAAAAACTTAAGATTTCTAGTAAAGTTATAACTGCAAAATACATTTTCTGGAAACTTAGTTTAATCGACCAGGTAGACGTGTATAATAACGATTTTGTAAAGTTTATCATCATTTTTAAAGTCAAATAGATCAAGCGTATTCTTGCTTCTCTTAATACTAAAAAATCGTCTGGGCTGAATGGCATACCAGCAATCGTCTTAAAAAAATGTGCTCCCGAGCTTGCACCCATCCTATCTCGCCTCTTTCGAATCTCTTACAATATGGGCATTTTCCCCGAAGTGTTGGAAAGCTGCACGTATACAACCTGCCCCAAAACAGGATCCAAAACTCTCCCTTCCAGCTATAGACCTATATCTCTTCTTTCTGTTGTTTGCAAAGTAATGGAAAAATTTATTAATTTCTAAATCTCAAAGTATCTGAAAAAACACACACACAAACAATTGCATGATAGATAGTATGGATTTCGTCATAAAAAGTCCACAGCTGATCTTCTTTCCTTTGTCTGACACAACTGAACATGTCCCTTGAGTTTCTTGGTGAATCCCAGATCGTTGCTCTTGACATATCCAAAGCTTTCCATCAGGCCTGGCATGATGAGCTTCTTAACAAACTTCCTTCTTACAGTCTTTCACTAAAGCCTTGCTCTTGGCTCTCCAGTTTCCTTTCTAATCGACGTATATCAGTTACTGTAGATGGTCACTCTCCAGCTTCTAGCAAATTAATGCTGGTGTGCCCCAGGGCTCAGTGCTGGCACCCACGCTGTTTCTTTTACACATTAACGATTTTCTCTCTTTCACAATCAATCACATTAATAGTTTTGCTGACGATAGTACCCTCCACTCTAGTATTCAATTTCTTAAGCCACCATGTAATTCTGACTTGGAAAACAAGCGCAGGTCAATGCAGATATCTCTTTTACAAGACCTCAAACTTCTCTTGGATTGGGGAGCCAGCCAAAAATCTTGTTCAGTTTAATGCCCCGAAAACACAGTCATGTTTGCTGTCGCGAAAAATGTCTGCCAATGCTCATTGGTTACATATGAGCGGCCAAGTTTTGTAGAACAAAGAGTCGCTTAAGCTTGTCGGCGTTACTTTCGAGGATAACCTCAACTGGCACAAACACATTACAGCTTTAAAAAAGCTTGGATTTCTCTTTCGAGCCAGAAAATATTTCTCTTCTTCCAATCTGTATACTCTGTATGTATCCCAAATCAGACCCTCTTTAGAATATTGTTCTCATGTCTGGGGAATGGCGTCCCCTACAACACTCAGCATTTTGGACTCCATTCAAAGAAGAGCCATTTATCTTATTAATGATCCCACGCTCACAGAAAGGCTTCCCCTTCTTGTCCATCGTCGAGCTATAGGAGATCAGTCGCTCTTCTATAGGTATTTTCACGGCTTCTGCTCAGAGGAGTTGGCCAGTATAATTCATTCTCTGGCAGCTCTCAACAGAGCAACACGTAGTGCAACTTTTATGCATCCTTTTACAGTTCAGTTGTAGATGCCCCGAACTGCCCGCTTTCTTCGTTCCTTCATCCCTAGAGTGTCAAGACTATGCGACCTGCTGCCCGCAGAAGTTTTTCTTTCTCCCCCCAATCACCAAATATTTAAGTCCCGTGTGAACAAACTCCCTTCTCACCACACTTAAGACACCCCAGGTACGTTGGTACTTAGACATTAGCCTTCGTGGACTGTCCCAAGATAAAAAAAATGTATCTGGAGAACGAAGAATTCGGGGACCCATGTTGATAAGAACTCTGTCTTAGAATTAATCAAAGTATTGTCTGTTTAATTTTTTGTACATACCTAATCAACACCTTGTATAAAATGTGATCATTGCGCCAATAAAAAAGAACCTAAAAAATATATTATTGGCGATCGTTTATTTATAAGTATTATCAACGGAGACATAATCATGCATTAATAGCCAGCATTAATGCACGTTCTCCATTAATCAACGATTATAGTATAGGCAACTAAAAATACACATATTTAGACATTAGTCTATTTATAATCTTGTTCAAATAATAACTTTTAAAACTGCCAAGTTGGTTGGCTAAAACCGAAATATATCGTAAAAGAAAAGGATTTTCACAATAAAATAAAACAACCCTCGAAAATATATTGTAACTAACTCGGGTATTAATTTGCGATTAAACCCTTAACGTACTAGTTAAGCTCACGCGTTAAATGGCCTCGATCATTAATCACTCATATTAATACCCTTGTTGGTTAAATAGCTAGTAATTTGAAGCAAATTTATTTATAATTAAAATTATACCTTCCATTTTTAAAAAGTCATCTTTGTTTCAGAAATAAGAAGAGATATCTCAGACATCTTCAGGGTACCAGGAACCAAATGGTGTGGCAAGGGTTATTCTGCAGATAAATACACACGACTAGGAGGTTTTTCAAGAACTGACAGGTAATTTTTTTTACATGATTACACTCTAATCTAGATTAAAAGAGGGAATGTATCTTACTATTTAATCGCAATTAGCTTAAATTTGAGGGATAAAATAGAAGTGTTTATGATTTGTCGCTATTTCGGCGGGGTTTGGTAAATATGCTCGAACTTTAAGCTTTTTAGTTTAGAGTGTTTTTTGTTTGATAATAAAATATATTTTTTGGCATTTTGTACAGTAATGCACTCCATTACAGACCTCAAATTCATACCCTAATAGACCATTTTACAGAATAGTAATCATTACAGCATAGCAATAATTAATCCATAAAAATACAATTTATCAAGAAAAAAAAACGTTTATTTTAAACAGTGTGGCTGTAAATATTAAAAGAGCAATTGTGTATGTTAGAAAAGGTTATGACTTTTGACTTCCTGGGCTGCATTTAAGATATCTTTTGAGTCGTTTTTATCAGCTATTTTGACACATATTGTTAAACAAATCGCTCTTCAAAGATGAGTATATTTGGATGCTGTCAACCGTTGTTAATTACAACAAACAACATTATTTTTAGGTTTAAATTGCCGAATTACTGAGACGTCAGACTACAATGTTTTTTTTAGATTTTATCAGTAAATATTATTATAAACTACTTTTAATATAAAATGCAAAATAGGCAATTATCTCCAAAATGCAAAAAAATAGTATACGCACTGTACTTGATACGTAATATGCCATTAAACAAAATCTACAACCAGCTGTACTACTAACATTAGCAGTATTTATATTTTTGGTGATTTTAGCTCTTTAAAAAAATAGTAGGTAATTAGTAAAATAACGGACTGAAGGTTCAATTATCGACGTACGGTTAATGGCTTAGGAAGTAAACTTAATTAAATACCATCGCAAGAGATAACTATAACCAGTTTCACTCTTAAAACTTTTTGTTTGTAAATTTAGATTTAGGAAAATGACGGTTTACAGAAAGACAAATATTTTAAAATAGCTAAATTTGAAAAGCTCCGGAAGAAAGGCAATAAAAATATCAGGATTTAATAAAAAAGGTTAATAGATCCTTTTAAAATGCAAATTAAATTTGAAAAATTTTTACATTTGATGAGAAAATTGGGTACCAATTGTTATTCCTGCGGATATATTTTTGAAAGCTAATACATATCTAATAAAACGAGTGTAAGTTTTATCATATCTTTTTTTAAACCTTGGCACCTCTATTTTTTAAGTACAAAATAGTAAAAAAATGTTTTTTAAAAATACAGGAAATTGTTTATATTTATTATTATTGTTTTTATTTATAACTTCATAAACCGGCCTTTACTATAACATTTTTTCGTTATCATTTTTTCTAAAGAAAATCATCTTTGATCGATATTTTTCTAGTAGTGGGTTGACTCAAATATTTTTGAATGTTCTATTAGGAAAAACAATGAAAAAAATACTTGAAAAAATACCCTTAATCCATTTAATCCCAAGGGTAGAAATAATAGAAAAAAGTAAATTCTTTTATCAATTTTATTTATTTCTAGCAACAAAAAATATATTTCTGCCATATTTAAAAATTAAAGTCTTTACATCTCAAAAAAATTGGTGGTGCGTTAACGAACCACTGGTAAGAAAGGTAGACCAAAATATTTTTTTAACATATATATGTATTCCAAACAAACTTAAATAAAAATTGCAAAAAAAAAGAGTAATATAGTACATACTAAAAACTAACCCAATACAAATATTATTACATTTAAATAATTCAAATACAACCATTTTTTTTTGGTGCGCATGAACCATGGTAAGAATCACTATATATATTTTTAATTCTGGTTATGTTGCAAAACACGCGACATGTAAATGTACATTACATCGCCCACACATATAAATAGTATCACTGTGGCATACCCTGCATCTCCTTTTCAAATGAACAAAAAGCTTATACGATGAAAAAAAATTATCAAAAAAAATTTGATGGGAAGATGGTCTTTCTACCACAGACAACAAACTCATGACAACGTACCACCAAGTCCCTAAATCGGAATATTTTTGCTTTGTGCGCCTCCATACGGAGTACTAGAAAATAAATAGCCATCCGATGAGCAAAGGCACCAAATTTTAAAGCCAAAACGTACCGGTTTACCTTTAATAAACATTTTGCACGAATGTCTGCCAAAGTAGGGCACCATTTGTTCATCTATGGATAAATTGAAAGAAAAAATACCCCATTGTAAATTTTTCTTATTGATAATATCAAAAAAAGGTCTAACTTTTGAAAATCTGTCATCTATGTCCAATTTCTCATTGTCCGATAAATGTATATTTTGTTTTATATTTTGGAACCGGTTTCTACCATGCACTTTTTATAAAATCTATACCTTTGTCTTCATCAGTTGACCAAAACATGGAATTTGTGGTAAGTATGATAACCAGAAAATAATATTATCCCAATAAAATTTAGAAGTTTTCTTTTGATAATTGAAAGTCGTGTCGATTTTTATCCGCAGCGTATCTCATTGTGAAACCCAAACGAGATTGACTAACCTCATCATCAAAAAAGAGTAAAAATATTTCTAAGTGTGTCTTACCAGAAAGTTCATTTTTTATGTGTTCTTTGTCATGAAAGTCATTTGAAATAGCGAAATGTGTATATTCGATCTGCCCCTGAATCCATTTAGCTGTGGGTAGAGCATCATGAGATAATGAAGGGGTCATCAGTCGGCTTTTTTTAGCAGCTAGGGTCTCTTCATCTGATGACTCCCAATGGTACTCTCTTTCATTTTTACTTTCACTTTCATCAGCCGATGTATGTATCTGCATTTCAAAGCTTCCTACAACATCTGTGCGATTGGACATCTCTTGAACACTAGTTTCCTCATCTATATCTTCTTCATCCGTCAATATGTCGACATTAGGGGGTATATAAACGGCATCAATTACCTCTAAAATTATAAAATAATGTTAAACATTTTTTATGCTTTGTATGCACACACCATAAGTTTCAAATAACCATTGTATAATTTTATTCCGTTCTCGTCATTTTCGTTCATCCACTACTTTTTCCTGCTCAGCTTCTAACTCCTGTTGCGTTAAAAACTTTTTAAATGACATTCTCAACAACAGGCTTAAACACATCTAACAGGACAAATAGCGAAAGAACACTGCCTGCCTGTTACCTGGCTCGTCAATATAATGTAATAACACGCGTTGAAACAGGCAGATATTTGCCACATTTTGCATAATAAATACCAGTGGTGCGTTTTCGCACCGTTTTTTCTCAACACAGAGAGCTCCGATTAATTTTCGATTATAAATTATAAATATATTTGTCAAAATCTACACTCAAATAAATCTGATAAATGTAAAACAGTTAACTTTTTATCATTTGAAAATTTTTTTAGCGATGAAAGAAAATAGAAATTACCAATAAATTTTTCTAATTTTTACATTATATATTAAAGCACTTTATAAAAGCAATAAACGTGTTTTATATTTTTTTTTGCTTTACAGTGGCTAATCAACTTCTTGTTTCATATACAACAAATGGTAAAAAAAATTCTGACGTACCAAAATAAAACAATTTGTACCATGGTGCGTTTATGCACCACTGGGATGAAATGAGTTAAAAAAATACCTAGGATATTCCTCGAAAATAGCTTCGACGTTTAACGGCGTTGCCACCTGTCTCTTTTTCCTTAGTTATTTATAGTCGGCTGTAGCCTTGCATTAAGTGTAGGTGTAAGAAACCTACGCATTTTTAAGATTTAACTTAATTCTTGACATAAAAAAAGTGCGACCAGAGCGATATGTTGTAGTATAATTTAATACGATGCAGTTCTTGTTATTTGCAAAATAATTTAAATATATTTGAAAGATTTTCGTTGCAGTGAAATCTGATTGTTCAGTAATCCAAATTTAATGTATCTTTTTTTACCAACTAATTATACATTACCAGCACTTTTATTTAGAAGATTATGTGCACCCAATGTATTCATCGCTCATAAACTATTGTTGATTTCTTTAACCTTAGAAATGTGCTTATTAAGTTGCCAAAAAGTATATGGGTGTTACAGAATTTTGTGAAGAAAATTTAAGGGGGGTTTTACATCTAAAAATATGAAAAAAAGTTTTTATAAACATGGGCCCGGAAATGCTTTGTTTTAATGATACGGGGTGTTTAAAGTGTTTCGTCTTTTATAGTTTATTTTACATTTCTCGAAAACCCGTGAAGATGAGTTTGGGTACACGCAAATGTATAATTATAGGCCACATTTACATGTACAAAATTGTTTTCATAGGCACTTACATTAGTGGCGTTCGTACCGGTAAGTCCTTATATTTAGCGAAAAAAAACTGTACGTTACTGGTTTCCGCAAAAATTAGTATTGCTTTCTTAAAGCCAGCTTAATTCTGCCTTAAAAGTACTTCCTGGCCTTTTTCATTCTGACATACCGTTTTCGAAATAAAAATAAAGTACACCAAGCTGTTTCAGATTTATTCATTATTTGATTATTTTATTTGTACTAAATGTTTAGGAACAATGTGTTTGATTTTAACTTTAGATCAAATGGTAAAAATGGCTTCCCTCTGCTTCAATTTATGCTGTAAGTCGCCTTTGCATATTTTCTCTGACCCTTCGAAATATTTGAGGTTAGTGGCATATTATTTCACAAGCATTCGTAAAGCGTTCAACTAATGCAGCTTTGTTCACTATCGAAGTGGAATACACCAATTGCTTTAGATCCCCCAGAGGTAGAAATCGCACCAATTCAGTTTCCTTGGAATGTAAAGTTTAAATAATCTCTTACATTGCAACTAGAATAAGCAGCAACAATAAATGTTGCTTAATTAAAGAGAGACAGCTTCTAGCAGGTTGGCTAAACTGCCCTGTAAGAAATGAAAGTATGTTTGTCCGTTTAATCGTTTGGCTATAAGAAAGAGTCCAACCAAATTACCTTAAACTATTTCTGACCACACATTGAAAACTGCTGCTGGTGTCTTGACTTACAACAGCTTATTATACGTATTAATAAATTAAATTTTATTTCTAAAACGGTAAGTCAGAACAAAAAACTCCAAAAGGTACTTTTTTAGGCAGAATTAAACTAGCTTTCAGAAAGCAATACTCATTTTTGCGAAAATCAGTGGCGTACAGTTTTTTTCGCTAAAAATAAAAAATTACCGGTACGAACGCCACTGATGTCAGTGCCTAAGAAAACAATTATGTACAAGTAAATGTTACCTATAACGATACATTGGCGTGTACCAAAACTCAACTCAATATCTCCACGGGTTTTTGACAAATGTGAAATTAACTATAAAAGACAAAAACTCTAAATCATTGTTTCATAAAAATGAAGCATTTCCGGAACTTCCTTTAAATAAACCCTTTTTTCATATTTTTAATAATTGTAGAATCTGCCCTTTAATTTTCCTCACAACATTGTGTAACACCCTGTTTTTCAATATACGTTCTGCCACTAGCGTCAAGGGTCAAGAAAAAATAACAAATACTTCTGTTCAATGCAAGTAGAGTAGTCGAAAGAAATAATTTTAATTCAAATGATAAATAATTTTTTATAGATGTTGCAGAAAGCACGATTTATCCTGTCCTTTCTGGATTGGAGGCTTTGAAACCAAATATGCATTATTTAATTGGAGATTAAATACCCTTATGCACTGCAACTGCGATGAAAGGTAAGGATAAATATGTTAGCCAAGATCTTATTTACATACGTCCCTATCCATGGAAACACCTATTGAACCAATAGGAAGTGCCAAGTATTAGAAATTAATTTTTTATTATACAACATGTTTTTCGGGCTAAAAATATTTTTAACATATGCTATAAAGTACTTATTTATAGTCAAAGCACTAGGTCATTGTTGGATTATCTATTTCCCATTTGGTGTTCCATAGTAAACCTATAATTTTTCAGGCCTTAGGTACAACATGCCTATTTTATTTAGTCTTAAAACCGTATTAAAAAAAAACTCTATGAGCTCGTGATGTGCTCATAGAAAATTCGTGAGTAAATGCACTATATGAGTATTAACTTCGAGTCGTAGCTACTTTGCTGCAACTCGAGAAACGTCATTTTACATTATATAATTTATTACGTTGTTACCGCTCTCTTATAAACCCATGTACCCCCCAAATTAATAATTCAAATAATACAAGAATATCAATACTTATTTTTATCATAAATTAATCTAACCAGAACAAGCTACATTCACGATTTAAAGAATATATATTTTTTTATTACATAAAATAGACAGAATTGTGCGGTAGGTAGTAGTTATTTGATGATGATTATTGATGATGTCCATTGTCCATGGTGGCAGTACTGTATTCTGTAAGAAGTCCCGTGAAATACAATACCCTTATTTTTTGGTACTTGGCCATCGTTGATGGAACTGAGTTAAATGGGTTAAACATCAAAAATTCGGCATCCATTGTACTGGTACTTAGGCTTTGTATGTACAAGCTTTTGTGGGCTGTTCTTAAGTATAACAAAACTGTAATCATTATATCTATTTCCTTAATGATTTTTGGTATTATTGAGTATATAACGGTAAAAATGCACCTAATTGTTTTTTTTCTTAAGCAGTTAGTTCTTTAGCATATGAATGATTTAATAATTTTGGACTGTTAGTCTTGTTTATCGCGAACTTCACTAATTTAAGCTGGCGACGATTTAAAGTTACTCAATATTTTATCCATTTTTTCTGGTTCTTATAAAATTTAATTTATAAGTTGGGTTCACCTGTAACTGGTATAATTAAAAGGGAAAAATATATTGTTGCCTTGTATTTACTCTAACATTCCACAATATCATTACAAAGTTTGCTTTCTTTTAAAGCTGTTTTACCATGTAGAAAATAACTTTTGAATATTCATTTAGTAAACTTCTAATAGGCACTATTGGCGTGCTAAGTGGCAACTAAGTACAAAACAAAAGTTCAAGAATGTGTTCAAAGCAAGTCAGTATTACCACTTGTGTGCATCGTATGGTACGTTCCAAAATATTTCGTTAATTTCTCGTTTTACCTGCTGCTGTTAGTCGTAAAACTTAATATACTTTGGGTACCCGCATGTAGGTCCGGACTTAAAATTATTTTTATAATTTATATTACTGTACCTAATTTTTGGAATATTATGTAGGTTATAGGGAAATTGCAGGTGTTGAATATAAAGCAGAGTCTTTTTGTCTTAGTTCATCAGTCGTTTGGAGTTTGTCAAGATATTGTCGTGTGTGTTATTGAGCATCCAAAATAGCTAATCTAAACTTTTAATATTAGTAGGTAATCAGGACCTGTACCCTTTCAAAAGGTGCGGTGCCTACACAATAGATATTTGTTAGACAACCTATTTATAGTTGGGTTTTTTACGAAGGGTTGTAATTAAAATTTTATTGTGGTCAAGAAATCAACGAATTATTGTGAAACGTACCATAACTACCTGCATTTTTTTACGTTTGGCTGTATTTTTAAAAATAAATTATTAGAAAGGCTTGGCATATAGCTATTTTCTTAGTTACATACAAGTGCTTCCAGGACGCAGTTCAAATTTTCTAATTGAAAATGCTAACCAACCTACGAATAGACTGGGACAAAAAGGGTGGTTGTTTGAATACACGCCCACTTGCCTGTAATGTCCCACTTGGTTTGTTGAAGAAAACACAGGCATTTAGTTTACAACAAATTGTAATTCCTTTGTATACAATCTTAATCTAAACCTATAGTTTAGATTAAGATTAATTATTTCTTCATATATTAACACTAATTAACTTATATTTAGTCTAGTCTTAAAACATTAGCCTTTAATTAAATGTTTATTAATAAAGGTATAAAATCAAATTTAAATAACAGTCACGAAACGAAAGTTGCTAAAAGTAAAAAATCTGGATGCAATGTCTGTCTTGCTTTTATAAGAAGACGCACTTAATATGACTTAACCAAACATTTGCAAAGTTTTTTCTTGTTTTCTGTTGTTTACTAAAGCCGGATTTCCATCTTTTACTAAGGTAAACCATTAAAATAATAAAAAATGTAATAACATCTATTTCTTAGTAACAAACGAGAAATTTTTACTTGTTTATATTTGCTTATTTAAAACATTACCGAAGTTTTTTAAATGTCTGTATTTCGAGTTTCATTATTGTTAAATACTTTGTAGTCAGCTTTTTTTTAAACACCCATATGCAAGTAAATTGTTAATAATAGTCCAGGAAAGTTAGAAAATAAATCGGAAATTTAGCCAGCAGATATCGAGATGCGGTTTTCTACATTGTGTTCAGAAAGCTCCCGGGAAAAAAGTCTTTATGGTGTGGTTTAGCCATTTTTTAAAAAAGGCAATCTGGTACAATAAATACATTTTGCAATTGCATAATTACTTGCAATATTATAAAAACGACTGGAAACTGGGAAAAATTGCTCAAAAATCATTACTCAGGAGTTTTCGAAGATGCTCAATTTAATTCTGGCATTAGAATTACCCGAGGGCGTTCGGGGGTAGCTCCGCGGAGGTGCCCGGGGGATGATTGGAGAAGAAATTGCAGCCTCCATGAAAATTAGCCGAAAATCGTTACTCGGGGGTTTTCGAGGATGACGAATTGAATTCTGGCATTGGAATTAGCCGAGGGCGCTCGGGGGTCACTATGCGGGGGTGATTGGGGGGAAATTGCAGCGTTCATGAAGATTAGCCGAAAATCGAACTCGGGTGTTTTCGTAGATGCCTAATTCAATTCTGGCAAGAGCAAGAAAGTGATAAATGACACCCGCAGAGCGACCCTTGAGCGCCCTCGGGTAATTCTAATACCAAAATTGAATTCGGCATCCCCGAAAACCACTGAGTAACGATTTTTGACTGATTTTCATAAACGCTGCAATTTCCCCCTCCAATCACCCATTGGGCACCCCCGCAGAGCCACCCCCGAGCGCCCCCGGGTAATTTTAAAGCCAGATTTAAATTCGGCATCTCCGAAAATCTCCGAGTAATGAGTTTCCAGTCGTTCTTATAATATTATGCAATTTCAAAATTTATTTATTGCACCAGAATTCCTTTTTCGAAAAGTGGCATAACCACACCATAAAGACTTTTTCCTGGGAGCTTTCTGAAGAATGTAGAAAACGGCATTTCGATATCTGCTGGCCTTAAAAATTTCTTTATTTCGGTCGATCTGGATCTAAATGCCCTGGACTATAAGTGCAAACAACATTATTTTTTCAGAGAATATTATGTTTAATTTAATTTTTTACTGTGTTCATGCCAAATAAGAAACGATAAATTTGATTTTTTGTGTGGTTTAAGATTTACTTTAAAAAGCTAATACGAGAAAAAAAAAGGTTTTTAGTACATACACATATTTCTGGTAGAAATTTTATATTTTGGTAAATATTTTAATATAAAACTGACTTCGCATCGTCAGTACCAAAAGTCACTGAAAGGCATTTCAGTCGATGCAGCAAGTGAATCTTCGTCCTTATTCGAGTACCTATGTTTATAAAATCTTAGAACTGCACATGCATTGACTTTTCCAACAAAATTCCCTATTAAAGAATATAATGGATATTTTATCAAGAACTAATAGCTTTCAGGGTCATGGCCTACTAGGTAAAATATAAATTTTTACGTTTTTTGATATAAAAATAAGATATTCTTATAAAGTGTTACCCATTATTTTAAAGGAAAAAAACTAGGTACTTTCTAAATGTGCTGAAAAACAAAGAGGCCGCAATAAGACAAAAAAAAGTTGATGATGGTATCTCAAAACCCTAACGCTGAAACAAAAATCACTATGCAGGGATGCATTACCGTTAAAAAAATTCCCAACAATAGGGTTTCCATATCGTCTCTTTTAAATCCAGGACATTTGAGTCCAAAAATCCGAACAAATCCGGACGGTTCAAAAAATATATGTTATAAATTTATTTATAACGTTCTCAGGTAAAAACAAAAATTGCATGAATGGTAAAAAATTAATAATAATTTATATATATATATATATATATATATGATATATATATATATATATATATATATATATATATATATATATATATATATATATATATATATATATATATATATATATATATATATATATATATATATATATATATATATATATATATATATATATAGGTGTATCCCGAAGTAGAAAAGTGTATTTTTAAACATAGTTTTTAGAGGTTTGCCATTATACCTTGCGGTATAGTCAAATAACCTAAATCCGTGAAGAACATAAAAAGAAAAGAAGCCGCCGACATGTGTTAACTAATCGGTTACTCAGTTCAGTTATCAAAATAATTGTTTGATGTAATGTTACAAACGATAATGACAGAGCAAATCAGTAGCGGCTCCATGAATTTCAGTATTTATTCTGTAGATTAAAAGTTGACCGTAATACGTGGCACATTCTGAGTAGAGGGATGATTTTATATTGTAGATATTTTTGTCATATGTTAAATATATATATATATATATATATATATATATATATATATATATATATATATATATATATATATATATATACATAACACATATTAACAATGCAATTTATATTAATTTAAAGGCAGTAAAGTGAAATAAACCATTTTTTAAAGGTAACATTATCTAGATGCTGGAGCATTCCTAAACTATGAGATATTTGATTTCTAAAAACATAAAATAATTATGTAAAAATACCCCATATAAACATTTTATACAGGTATACAAATACAATAGGTTTTTATCAGAAACTCTGTTTTGTTTTATTTCCTTATCTTTTAAAGGGAAATTTTGCTCATATTTTTATTAAATTTTTTAGAATTCTTTTATTAGGGGCGTTAAAGTTTTCTATTTATTCTAAAATACTGTTATTATGTTTTGATTTTTTTTTTACATTGTTAATATGTTATTTTTATTATTTTTTTCCTTTTTCTTCTTGTAGGTTTCTGTGTTAAAGTAAGGGGTGCCCGCCAGCTTTCCTTCTTGGTTTTACTTAAGGATAAGAGCGAATTTATTTGAAGTTTTAAAATAGAACTTAAATAATTAATTATTGCCTTTTTGTTTCGTAGGTACTCTCTTACCTATATGTAGCTCTAGTATAGCTAAATTATCTAAAAGCTAGAATTTTTTAAACTATGGGATATTTGATTTCCAAAAATATAAAATAATTATTATGTAAAAATACCCCATATAAACAGGGTTATAAATAGAATTAGTTTTTGTCAGAAACTTTGTTTTGTTTTATTTTATTATCTTCTTAAGGTGAATTTTTGCTCAAATTTTTAATATATTTTATAGGATTTTTTATTGGAGGCGGTAAAGTTTTTTTTATTGTTTTATTTTAAAATACTATTATCATTTTTTTTAATTTTGTTTTACTTTGCTACTTCTATTTTTTCCTTTTTACTTCTTTGTAGGTTTCTGTGTTAAAGTAAGGGGTGTCCGCCAGTTTTTCTTCTTGGTTTTACTTTAGGATAAAAGCGAATTTATTTTAAGCTTTAAAAGAAAACCTAAATAATGAATTATTGTCCTTTTGTTTCGTAGTTAATCTCTTATCTCTATAGCTCTAGTATATTTGTAATTAGGTTAAATTTTTATTACGGCTATTAATCCTACACAGTGATGTCCAATACCTAAAGAACAGGGTAAAACTTATAAACTTTTTAAAAAATTGACCTCCAAAACGTTATGATGTATTGATGTATAAAACTATAAAGAATTTTTTTATCGACCAGTCTATTTTTTCTGATATAAAATGACGTAGACCATGACTTAATATTCGATGTTGATACTTAAACATCCCAATATTTTCTGGGTGATTAGTAAACCTCAAGTAATTTTTTATTTATACATACACAAAGCACAATTCGTTATTCTATTATATTAATTTTAAATTAGTTAAAATAGTTTAATTTTTGCTCAATTTACTACATAAAATGATCAGCTAATTTACAATCTGACAATTGACAGATATTTAAAATTATTTTTATTTTCAAAACCTATACTGAGTAACAAAGAACATTAACATCTATTTATATACAAGATATTTAATGATAAAATGAATAAGTGTTTAGCCATAGCGGATAAATAATTAATAAATTAGTTTTAATAATGTGTTAAAGATCCTTTATTTCTTATACACATATTGACGCGTCTGGATATTGATCTGATGGAGTAGTCTATATCCTTTTGGGATATCTCATTTCATCCGATTTCTAACTCTTATCCAAGTGCTGACACAGTCTAAGAGGTGAGCTAAAAGTTCAACAATTTTGCGACCTAGGGTGTTCGACACATGACCTTAGGGGTCAAGGTAAGCGGTTAATGTTGCTGATTTTTTTGTCCACTTAAGAATTTCGTGAATTCCTAAAGGAACATTCTTGTACCAACCTTTTAAGGTATCACTTTTTCAAAATGGATTAGTTGTTAAAAAAATCTATCAGTCGAAAAATGATTTGGTCTGTGAGATAAAATTTTATAAAATAACCTTACTGGACATATATCAGAGTTTTCTCTGTTTTTTATTAGCCATTTGCTATCGCAACACTTTTTGAGCCACCTTGGCATGATTTAGAAAACACTGTGTTGTATTTAATGCGACCAGTTAACTCCTCATTATTAAATTTTTCTTCTTTAAAATAGTGCACCTTACAGTTTGCTGCTTCACCTCTACGCCAAGCCAGTTCGTATGCCACAATATGGATAAATTTCTTCAAAAGGCCTATGGGAGTATTTTTATCCCACACTAGTGCCATATTATCTATTTCACTTTTGGTTAATGCAACGGAACTTTTCTTATGCTTTGCCAAATTATTTTGCACCCTTTTTTGTTTAGAATTGCGAGCTTTTTTGAAGGCAGAGTCAGTGAAAGGATTTAAAATAACTTGAAACTTTTCAAAATACAAATTTTGTAACATTTTTGCCGTTGAATTCCACATGGTCTTGACAACATACTCCTTATAACCTTTTTCATTTTTATTTTTCATATTGTAACCCCAATCCATAAGTATGTTTGCTAAATCCTAAATGGGTTGCTTCCTGTCTACATTAAAATTTCGCTCTTTGCAAAATATGCCAAATTGGTTCCAAATTTATGATTGACTTTTCTTTGTATATTTAGAAATACTATTTTCTATTTCTCTTTCTATCTGTGCGTCGCAGGTATTTCGGAAGCGGGACATAATAAAAACTACTTCTGACAACGTAACCTTTCAATCTGACGTACCGGACGCTTTAACAAATAAGTTGCAATTGTTACCATGGACTCCATGGTAACGTACCTAGTCGTAATTTATCCGATTTTTTTTATCCAGTTGCATTTCTGTTTTTAGTTGAAAGCAAACTACGATTTTTGTGTATTCTAATGGGATTATTTATACATGAGTGGAATTGTCATCAATATTTTCCATTATAATTTCTCGTTATTATTTTTTTAATTTTAGGTAGTTTTTAGTTTTGATGAATTTTTATGTTTTTATATGTATGCTATAGGTGTATTAAATTTAAGTTCCCATTAATAAACGTTTAAATAAAAACTGAAGTAAAAATGTAATTGTTCAACATTCTTGGCGCATTTTTGTTCATACGCGATTTTTTTTCAAATAATTCTTATGGAGTACGTTACTACATCTCAAGGGATAAGTAATTACGATATGAAATATTTTCTATGTTTACACTTTAAAATGACAATTTTTTTCACTCTTGAACCACTGTGGGACGCTTTAAATATATGACTGAAATAACCTTTTATTTAGGGGTAAATAAATTTTTTCGAGCCGCCACTGCACCTAATGCATAGTAATTTTTCAAGAAAACAGTTTTACCATTAACGCAGTATGGAAGATGAATAGTTTTGTATTTTTACAAGTATATTAAATATTTACCCAATGATAGAATGGTAGTGTTCCAATACTAATTAGACGTTTTAGTTAAGTTCATGGCCGGTTTAACACCTCCTGTGTTTACTCAAGTATTTTTGGGTCATGTTTATGTTTGACTTCCTATACGATAGACTGATATATACCTAACGATCCATTTTATAATGTCCATATTATAGGATATATTTTTATCATTTAAAAAAAACTTAATTGCAGTTTCAAAGTAAGTATAACTCTAACATTTTTTTCATTTTCACATATAATGACATAAAAAGTCACTACTACTACTACTACTACTCACCAAACGTAAAGTTTTAACAAACACTTCATGTACAGGGTGTCTGGAAACAACATCAAGAAACTTAAGGAAGTGATTCTACATTTAAAAAATGCTAGTAAGTTACGTGAGAAAATGTTGAAATCTCCACCATTACCCAAGATACAGGGATGTAAAATATCATTTTTTGTTTAACTTTTTTGGCATATTTATTTTATTTTTTAACCAATTAGGTTGATATTTAGTATATGAAACAAGTTTGGTTGATTTTACAATTCTAAGAACAAATTGTTTTTTTTTTATTCCGCTAGAAGGCACTTTACCTGAAACATAACATTAATTTCCTTTATAACTTTTCTATTTCAACAAATATCTTCAAACAGAGTATAACATATTAGAGGTAATTATAAACTTGAAAAATAATTATCTTCTGGTTGATGTCAAAAATCCTTACCGTTCAGCCAGAAAATCGACTTCAAAGTTTTTATGCGTTTATAAATTTATAAAGGAAATTAATGTTGTTTTAGGTAAAGTGCCCTCTAGCGGAATAAAAAATAACCAATTTTTTCTTAGCATTGTAAAGTCAACCAAACTTGTTTTATATACGAAATATCAACTTAATCGGTTAAAAAATGCAAAAAAATTAAACAACAAATTATATTTTACATCCCTGTATCTTGGTAATGGTGGATATTTTGACATTTTCTCACATAACTTACTAGCATTTTTTTAAGTGTAGAATCAGTACCTTAAGTTTCCTGATGTTGTGTCGACCCTACATAAACGGTAAATATATATATATATATATATATATATATATATATATATATATATATATATATATATATATATATATATATATATATATATAATATATATATATATATATATATATATATTTTATATGTATATATATATATATATATATATATATATATATATATATAAAATATATATATATATATATATATATATATATATATATATATATATATATATATATATATATATATATAATATATATATATATATATTATATATATATTACTATGATTATGTTAGTATCTTTACTTATATAGAATAACGCATACTAATTTGGAATAATAGTACACTTCGGTCGGTACCAATAGCTACTAATTAAAAGTAACAGCAATAAACCTCATAAACTTTGGAGAATGCTGCAAAAAAAAACCCCCAAAACCATATACATTTATAGGTAAATGTAATTAATAATATTAAATTTAAATAAATTATAATATATATTATTGGATTAAAATAGAAATATATATATATATATTATATATATATATATATATATATATATATATATATATATATAATATAAATATATAATATATATATATAATATATATATATATATATATTTTTATATATATATATATATATATATATATATATATATATATATATATATATATATATATATATATATATTAAAATGTCTATAGTTCTGGGTTCATGTTTCAGTATCTTTTTGAATAACTCTTACAATTTTTGAAAATGGGACCACTTCGGTCAGGTCGGAGCGAGCTATTCTGCTCACCTATAACCCTAAACTTGCAGATAGCCTGCAAAAAATTCCCAAAACCAATAAACACGTAGGTAGTCGTCAAATAAAATCAAAAGGTTAGAATTGGTTAAATAATTTTTTTTATTAATCACCTAAATTAACATTTATTTATATTGGAAATAAATTAGAAAACAGCTCCAAGTTCAACAGGAATCATGCGACGCAAGATCATCGGTGGCAATCTAAACCTCAGCATTATTTTCACTGACTTTAAGTGCGTCTATTTCGCAACTTTAAGGGTTTTTTTGTTGTAACATATACCAATGAATTCTGCTTGCCAAAAGCTACATTTTCTACTGATTAAACTATTTTGGCCCAAAATAGAACTTCATCGTTTTTTCTGCCGCCTCTTAAAAAGTGTTCCACAATACAATGGTTTAAAGAGAACTTTTTGGGTGGTTAAATGTAAATTTAACATGTAATTTAAAACTAATTATTAATTAGAGATTGATAAAATATAACAAAACAAACATAAATGTTTTGTCAACTCTTTATGGATAATAAATTTATTTATTTAAAGATTTAAATAAACAACAAACATTATTTCTAGTATGTTTACCAAAGTATGTTTGAAAAAATCTTAATATGCTCTAATTAAAGAATATACGATAATATTTCTGCAAAACGTCAACTATGCATTTACAGACAATTATATTAAATAATATAGAAAAAAAAAGTTATTTTAAAAGTTGGTATCCATAAAAAATCATGCGTTAAAAAACGTATGGGTGTGTTCTACAAAAATAAGTAAAAATGTAGCAATAAGAAAACAAACCAGCCTAAAACAACTTATAAAGATGCAAAGATTAGGTGTAGATTCGATAACAAATACACTACCTTTAAATTCCCTTGTTTTGTTATCCCCATGTGGTCCGACCCCGAGTGCTTTGGTGACATGCCGAAAAATTCACTCTTAACCGACAGCTGACAGGGATATACAATGCGGTTTTATATAAGATGATTTTTATTGTTATAGGAAGCTTGAGTTTATTTAAGGAATTCTGACGTCCATGGAACAATGCATATCATGTCTCACACATGCTCCTTATTGTTTTTATTTCTTTAAACGACTTGACAACTAAAAATTTTAAAGTGACGGTAAACCTTTTTTTGATATGTCCTTATTTTATACTAAACTCTTTTCGTTAAAACTCTCTTATGATATTATACATATACTAGCGGCCGAGTGATGATCGCCTTGTTAAAGTTAGCAATGGACTTAACAATTGTTAAATTTAACAAAGAGTGAAAAATGAAAAAACTTGACAACATAACACATTTTTAAGCATTTCATGGCAACTAAATAACGAGAAAGAGTTTAGTTCGGATTTTGCGCTTAAAATCCATTAAGCATAAAAAATAATTAAAAAATATTACCTACCTTGCACACAATATGAAAAAAAATCGGTTCGGCACTCCACCAAAGTCATGTAATATATTTTCCTCAAAAACAAGCATTATGATAGATGATAGCTCGAGTGACCAATACTACAGAACTTTGGGTTTTTAACAGGTTCTTTAATATAATTTATGCCTCATCTAGAGTAGACAAAGTATTTGCTTTATTTTCCTAGAAAATTAATGTTTTAATTTAATAAATATTATTAAAACAATTTATTTACAAGAATTTCATTACTTACTGCTCTTTAATATTCATCTATTCTCTTCAAAACATAATAATTATCATCAAATTTTGGCGACATACCGCGTTGAACATTGTTAGGACAGTTAACATACCGGTTTATTTTCGCGAGCAGTAACGTAGGGGAAGGTGTTCTGTCGCCGTATTACGTCAACTTTGTACCCGTACTCCGCTATCGCCACTACTCGAAGGCGTTAATAATGGTTATGTCAAATTTAAATTTAAAATAATGGAGAATTCGCGGCTTTTCTATTGTTTTGGTTCTGTGATGTTTTTTTTTTGTATGGTTTAACAACTATTTGGATTGCAGATTTTTTGGTTTATTAGTTAATTCTAAATGGATGAATCAATACAATTATATTACAATCATAAAGGAAAAATTTACTTATTATAGTTGACTCAGAAACAGCTAATATCTTATTAAATGAAAATTTTGGTTTATATATTATCTTTTCGACTTATTTCTTAATTCTCCAAAGACCTTACATTTAAATTTAAACTTAAAAGTGTATTAAACCATTAGTAGTAAGTTGACATACGAAAACCGTTTCGTTTTGGCGAGGATAGGCGGGTTATACACGGTTAGAATGGTGGGGGAAAGAACTGCTATCAACCAGTAGTTAAAAACGGTAAGTCGCGAAAATATCCTTTATATAATTCAAATAATTTCATGTCATAACTAGGTACTACCAACTACTAAAAACTAACTTCTTTCATAAGTTAATACAGTTTAAAGCTATAAATTGCGGTACTTAAAAAACACCGTTAGGGACCCGATATGGTAAAGGTCCGATTAGTCGCAAGGCCTTTGTCGAAAGTCAAGTTAAACGGACTCTAGAATGTAAAACTTGATCCAAGATTTTTTGCGTCGCCATTAAAATATGTTCTTGGTTTTAAAAACAGCGCATATACATATAATATTTTTTACACACTCGCTAGATAAGATAATATTTGGAGTAGCTTTTTGTACGATTTCACATATTAATTGTATTAATTGCCGTTTTTTATTTTTAAACTTTTCAGAGCACACCAAACTTTGAGGCGCGAACAATTTTTCGTCAGTAGAAAGCTACTTCGATTATTTATCGCAACCTTCGAGCATATAACACTAGAGGCAGCCATGCAACTTGGTCGTGCGAACACTCCACGTGAGAGAAAAAGAATAAGAGTGCAACATTTTGCCCTCGCTCTATGTGCTGAGTGGGCATATACTATTCTCCGCCGACTAATCAACACGGAAATCAAGAAAGCATAGTTACGCACACTGTGAGACTTGATGGGACATGAGGCTTGGCAAAATTATAATATAAACAATAGGACAGTTAGCGCCTAAATCATTAAATTTTATACATTCTTCATGCTCTTGCGTAAGCTATAAGTAAGTAAAATCTCTCTTCTGCATCGCAAGAGCATGCAAAATGTTTTAATTTAATGATTTAGGAGCTAACTGTCCTATTGTTTTCAACTTGTATTACTAAATATTATGATTTTGCCAAACCATATGTCCGATCCAGTCACACAGTGTGCCTAAGAAAAAAAGACGAATAAAAGTACAACTTTTCTCTCTTGGTTTTCGTGCTGATTAGTCTGCGGAGATTAGTAAATGCCCCGCCCGTCTTTCGCTCAGCACGTAGAGCGAGTGGAAAATGTTGCACTTATATTCTTTTCTCTCTTACGTTGAGTGTTCGCACGACCAAGTTGCAAGACTGCCTCTAGTAGTATATACTCGAAGGTTGCGATAGATTATCTATGTAAGTAGCTTTCCACTGACAAAAATTTGTCCGCACCTCAGAGTTTGGTGTGATCTAAAGTTTATCAATGAAAAAGGGCAATTAATATGTGAAACTGTAAAATCGTACAAAACGCTCTTGAGCTACTCCAAACCTTATCTCATTTAGCGTACGTGTAAAAATTATTATGTGTATATGCGTTATTTCTAGAACCAAGAACATCTTTTCATTGTGATGCAAAAATTCTTAGATCAAGTTTTACACCCTAGAGTGCGTTTTTACTTGGATTTCGACATACGCCTTGCGGCGCATCGGACCTATGCGACATGGGTTGTAGTTCGTAATAGTTTTCTACTCTTATATACAGAGTTAATTTGGGGAAGTTTAATGCAAACATCTCAAAAAATCTAATAGTTAGAAAAGTGTAATTGGCACAAAAATGTTAAACGGGTAGGGATCATGGCACAAAGAATACAAGGTAGGATATTGCGCATGACATTTGTCACGTGATAGCCGGGTTATTACGTAGTAATATGACTAAAAGGATTTTTTCGCGACATACCGTTTTCAACTACTGGTTGATAGCAGTTCTTTCCCCACTATTCTAACCGTGCTTAACCCGCTTATCCTTGCAAAAACGAAACGGTTTACGTATGTCACGCGTGTGTCAATTTACCTACTAATAAAATTGTTTAATATGCTTTTAAGTTTAAATCTAAATGTAAGGTCTTTAGAGAGTCAAGAAATAAGTCAAAATGATAAGATAAATACTAAATTTTCATTCAATAAGATATTAGCTGTTTCCAAGTCAACTTTAACAAGTAAATCTTTTTTTTCTATAATATAAATATAATTATACTTATTTATTCATTAGGGAATTAACTGATTAAATCGAAAAATCTGCAATCAAATAGTCGTTAAACCATAAAAAAAAACATCACCAGCACGAAAACCACAGAAAAGCCGCGATTTCTCCATTATTTTAATTTGACACTTGACATAACCATTATGAACGCTCCTCACGACTAGTGGCGATAGCGGTGGATACTGGGTACAAAGTAAGGACGTAATATTGACGTCATACCTTCTCCTACGTTACCGCTTCTCGCCAAAATAAACCGGTATGTTAACTATCCTAACAATCTTCAACACGGTATGTCTCCAAAATTTGTTTTAAAGTTAAAGTTGAAGATGTATGTTTACAGTGGTATTTTAAACGATTTGTTTAGCGTTTTACTTTGCTTTTCGGCAGTTTTGTGACTCTAAAACTAGTTGAAGTTTAAGATAATTTGCTATATTAAATGCCCATCTTTAAAATAACCCTAATATTTAAAAATATGTAAAAATTCACAAACATTGCAGACTTTCTTATGGCTTTCTATTTAAATTTTGGCGCGAAGTCACATTGCTACGTCATTGCGCAAAGCGAACCGATTTTGGATCGCTGGTGATCCTACCTTGTATTCATTGTACCATGGGTAGGGATAACTAGAACCACAATACTTCAGTCAAGGATTTAGGACACGCCCAGAGCACACCATGTAGAGGTATTTATACTAAAAACAAACATTTTGTTGCATTCCTTTTTAAAACTTTCTGTGATGCCTTTAAAAGTAAATCGGCTCTTGCTTTTATGCTTTCGGTATTTTGGTATTTTTAAATTTTCTACTAGTTTTTTTTTTCACTATGCTCTTGACATAACCCAAAAATATTAGGGCACCTTAAAAAATAGGTCATTAAATGCATATTTTCTGACGTTAGTAGCAAACAGTTTTATTTACTATTTTAGAATTATTGTATACTGGTTCAACGGATAATTTTGATTCCACAACTATTAGCAGTTTTGACAGGAACAATAATTTATAATGTCTTATCTTAGATCTTTAACAGTATAAAAACCTCAGACCCTTTTATACCTGAGCGGCACGGTTTGGACTTAACTTTTCCCAGATTTTGTCCCTTTGTTTTTATCACACAAAAGATCGTCCTGCATATTTACTTAATTTAATTAGATAGAAACATCTTTTCTGTATTTAAAATGCGTATAATAATACCTTTAATATGCTTGGTTAAATTAAGACAACTTATACTTTATTAAGTATACCGGTAAGGAATTTTAATTTTGGGAAGTAAATTTACTTCATTAAAAAAAGTTTTTTATGTTCATTCAGCACCTGAAGTATAATACACTTCCCGATTTATAATAGACTACGTACCGTTATGGTCATTACTTAAGCATTATATTTGTTCAATCTATTTTTTTCTTATTTTAACAAAAAACTGCTTACTACTTTTTTTAGATCTATTTATTAATTTTTAAAAATATATATAAACTTTCAAGAAATTGTGATTTTTGCGACATTCTATATTCGTGAATTATTTTTCTTTGCCGTAAAAACAAATTATTTTGTTAAAACTATTACAAGATTTTATATAAAAATAAATGTGTTTCATTCTTGTATAATTAATATAAAAAATAATTACTGTAGACAGGATGTCATATTTGTTTCAGTACCCTGTTTATATACCGGGTGGTGCGTCGCCGAGCGGAACATAGAAAATCCCATGTAAATTTTTAGGGGGTCAATTATTGGCTCCCCTGTACATTTTACAAAAAAATTTAAGATAACTTTTTAAAGAGACCAATCTGACAAGCCCCCGTGTCAAGTTTCAAAAACTTTTAATAAGCGAATCTTGAATTATTATTCAATTAAATGTAATTGCAAAATTACCAAATTTTCGGTTCAGGTAAAACCAAACAGGCACCAGTAAAATGAATATCGTCCCTGACATGAGGAAAAGTGTCAATAAATCAGTGATAGTCGGTATATGAAAAAAAATATGAATTAATCAATTGACGAAAAAGTATCCATAATTAAGTGGCATTATGCGAGAAACAGTTTTAGAGCAGTGAAATGTTTTCAGTTTATTTCCCCACCAAGCCCATTCCGGCCATTTTAACCATTAAACGTATTGTCAGTAAGTTTAAGTCCAAAGTTACCGTAATAAATAATTGTAAATATTCAACTTAGGATATCAAAAATAGAGCCGAAGAAAGAGAAAACAAAGACATTAATATTCTACTGAGTGTGAAGGAAAACAAAATGGTTAGTACGAGGGTTCTTGGGCAAGAGGTAAATAAACACAATACAACGGTATTACGCACTTTGAAAAAACACAAATATTATTTGTATAAATTCGCAAAACATCAAGAGCTGCAGGAAGGAGATGAAGAGCGAAGAATGGCATTTTGTTTTGAAATGATGGAAAGAGCAAATAACAATAGAATTTTTTTAGGAAATATTTGTTTTGCCGATGAATGTACATTCACCCTCAACAATGAACCAAATGTTCAGAATTGCCGGTATTGGAGCTAAGAAAATGGACATCGCTTTGTTTATACTCGGACACAATATCCCCAAAAAACAAATGTATTCGTGGGAATTATCGGACACCATATCATTGGACCATTTTTTATGGACTATATAACCTGACATCAGAAATCTATTTGGACTTATTTCAAAATCAAATTGGACCCGCCTTGGAAAAAGTTGTTCGGGAAGATCAAATGATCTGATACCAAACAGATGGTTGTTCCGCCCATAATGCCCGTAAGGTTAGAGAGTACCTGGAAAATGCTTTTAACGGCAATATTATTGGTCCACGGTACCAGATACTTTGGCCAGCCAGGTCACTTGATCTTTCACCGAACGACTTCTTTCTGTGGGGTTACTTAAAAAGTGTCATTTATAAAAGTGTAAAATTTGAGAATCCAAACCGGCTACAAAACGCTATTATGTTAGAATGTAATAAAATTTCGCAATATCAACTTAGCAACGTTAGGAATAAATTTTATGATCGGTTCGGATATTGTTTAGCTGTTAATGGGGGGTTGTTTAAACATTTTATTAATTAATGTTTTTATGTACTTCTCTGTTATTTTTAAAAAAGTTATTGTATTTTATTTTATTTTTCCACACCTACTAAAATATTAAGAGTTCAGTTCTCTTTTTTTTCGGATCTTTTAAGTTAAACATTTACAATTATTTATTGTGATGGCTTTGGACTCAAATTTACTGGTTCAAATGGACCAGATAGGTTTGAGGTGAAAATAAATTGATAATATTTCAGATACTGCCATTGGTTTAATTAAATTCTAGTATGATAAAATTATTTTTTTAATGATCGATAGTAATAATCGTTTTTAATTAAACTTAATTGTTACATTAAATAAAAGGTTTGATAAAAAAATAATGTTAACATAATTTTTACTTTGAATGTAAAGGTTGTGAGATTAATGAAACGAAAAAAAAAATATTCCTTGTATTCGGCTGTACGTCAGATTTGACAAACCTTTATAACAAATTGTTTGCTGGTGGCTGGTGTCTGTTTGGTTTTACCTGAACCGAAAATTTGGTAAAATCTTTATAAACCATATCATTGTGGCAAAGCATTAAAAAAAACACTATATACAATAGTATATTGTACCACAAGTTTTGAAAACAGTGTAAGTGTAATTTTAAAAATAATATAAAAAAATATATCCTTATTCTTGACGAAGGCCAAATATTTTTTTTATTTTCATGGGACTTCTTAAGTCAGGGTCACAAGTATAGACTTTTGCACGCACAGTCTATCCTTTTAAGATTTACCTAAAAAATACTGTTAAAAAAATAAAAACCCAGTCATTAATGGTGATAAATTGGTCACTGCTTTCAAGAAATAAAAATCATTAAAACTGTATAAAACGTAAATAATAGTTAAAATTATTAAGATCATTTAAATTTTATGTTTTTTATAGATCTTTGGAGAAGTTTTTTAAAAGTAATAATTGGGCATATGCTAGTTTCAATAACATATTTAAACCAAGACCTTAGGCAATAATAAAGTATCGACAATTAGCTTGCGGATCTCGAACAACTATGACAAGTATTTATGTTGTATCTTATAACGTTTATCATCTTTGCTTTTGAAAAGTCACAACATTTCGACTGGTAATTTCTTCACTATGTTTTTTTTCTAAAACGCTTTCTACATGTAATACATAATTACATGTTTAAACCCATGACAAATCGTAGGTTCATTGTTTCCGCAGCTTTACCGTTTTCCCCCTATTTTTGGATGACAATGGAGAGGATCTTGCAGGGGGCGCGAACTTATCAGAATTGCTGAAAAAACTAATCGAATATTCGCATTGTGGTTTTATCGCATATTTCCGGTCCAAAGCGTCGACAGCCGCACACACTTGTTTACGATCCTGCATATCGCTAGTTCGTATCGCCATTAATAAAGTGAGCTTTAACACCCCGGGTTTGACTGCGCGTAGGTGGATTCGAGAGACTTTACGTGCGTATGTAAAAATTGCCTGTTGACACTCGTGGCATCTTTATTTTAAACATAAAAGTGGTATAAAATAAACTTTTTTTTTAGAAAACTTTTTTATGATACTTATAAACTCTAGGGTTATCCAAAAATTCTTTAACAAATTTTAATATTTTTAGATATTGAAGTTACATTCATGCATTATTTACCATTTAACATTTAATAAGAAGAAATAAATGGAGTTTGGTAGAGTTATTGTGATTTATCCATACTGTTTTTGAGCCGTCTACATATACGAGAATTCTGGTTAAATTAATGGAGAAAATTATGTCCAAAATTTTTATAAAAGTTTTTAAAGATTTGTGTTGGTTATAAATAAATAATTTTAGTAATATTATTGCTAAAATTTATGTTTTACTTATTGGCACAAACGCTAATTTTGTAAATAGTTGTCAATAGAGTAGCAACAGAAACTGAAAAGACGAAAATGTATAAAAAGGAAAAGCTTTCGTGTCTTCAAAATTATGTCAGGTGTAGGAAACTAAAAGAAATTTCTTACATTTAAGTATTCTAACAGTTGGTTGTTTATTAGATTTATATTTATGAAAAGAATGTTAAATAATGAAGAAAATCACAATTGATAAAAACGTGGTTTAAAAAAGAACGGAAAAAAGTACATTTGCACTTTATACATTTATTTCGGCTTTGGTAAATATGTTATATTTGTAAGGTAAGTAAGTATCCAAAAAGTGTTCTAGTACTCACTTTTCACTTATAAGCGGCCATATTCGGAGGAACCAAAAGTAATTTATCCTTGTAGGCATAACTTTTAGGAAAAGCCCCAAATAACATAATCACATTATATTCGTAGGCGCAACAGCTTTGGAAAAGCAGCATTTCATTTAAAAAACTGTTTTTCTTATTAATATTTCCACGCCTACAAATAAGATACCTTTTCTGTCCTACCGACGGGCTGAAAGGGATCTGTCACTCTAGTTATTTTTACAGCTTTTGCTCAACGACTTAGTCAGTATAATTCCTCCTTTGGCAGTTCCCAACAGAGCAACACGTAGTGCCACTCTGTTGCATCCTTTTGCAGTTCAACTTAGGAGGCCCCAAACTTCCTACTTTGTTCGTTTCTTCATTCCTAGAGTGTCTTGACTGTGGCACCTGGTGTCCGCAGCGGTTTTCCTCCAAATATCAAATATTTATGTACTGTGTTAATAAATTTCATTTTACCACACTTAAGAAACCTACAATACATTAGTACTTAGACTTTAAACCTTCGTGGACTATCCCAAGATAAAAAAGTAGATTTCTTAGCATATTTATTTGTCTGTAATACATTATTTTTTTTAGTGTCGTAAATTTTTAGTAAGTATTAATACTTACAAGCAATCCTTAATACACAATTTGGAAAATGTGTTGCAAAAGCTCGATTGTTTGTAGGTAAAACTAACGAAAAAATTGAGCTAAAAAGGGAACAACAAAGAATAGACGAATGTTTTATACTTATATTGATGAGCTTACACATCTGTAAAAATGCAATTTGGAGTTGGGTTTTTTAAAACAATAATAGATAATATAATAATCATTCCACGAGGAATATCGATTCAAAGTACTTAACGTATACAAGAACTATTTGCTTTTACTTACGATATTAAATATTTTAAATATTTTTCAAAGAAGAGCTTATCAAGCATTGTAATGATCATACGCGTGCGCACAGTGGGTGCCGTGGGTGCCGTGGCACTCCCACTAATCTGAAAAAGATTACTGTATTTAAAATATTAAAATTATTATTTGATAAGGTTCGATTTAAAAATTACACCAACGCACCTTCTGGAAAATGAGTATGGTCAAATCAAAATTAAGATCCACAATGCACCAAGAACGTTTAGAAAATCTCCTGGTTCCATTGGTGGAACAGAAATTAGCCGCAAATATTAATATAAGTACTGTGATAAAAGAATTAAAAAAATTGTACCTTATGAAAGAAGAATGATTTTATAATAAATAATTTATAATGTACTTGGTTTGTTATTGTTTTATAAATATTTACCAAAAATTCCTAAGAAATTATTCTTATTAATTTATTATTAATTAATTTTATTAATAACAATGTATTAATATCAATATATTGTTATTCATAGTTTTATTCACTTCATTATTATTATAATCTCGGTACCCACACCAGCTTTACCCTGCGCACGCCTGTGGTAATGATTTAACTAACTACTATATTTCTAAAAAGCGAAAATAGCTAAATAAAGCATCCTGAACTTTATGAGGAGTTCCACAATTTAAAATCCAATTTACTGGCTCTATTCAGGATGAAAAACGAATTCAGTACAATTTAGAAAATAATTTAGATAAACTGAATTCAAATGTTTACCAAACCATCAGAATCATGCTCAATGTTCCAGTTTTTTTTTTATCTTTGGACGGTTCACGAAGGCTGAGGCCTAAGTACTAACATACCGTGGGTGTCCTAAGTAAGGTGAGAGGGAGTCTGTTCACACGGGACTTAAATATTTGGAGACTGGGAGGAGAAGGAAAAACTTCTGCGGGTAGCAGGTTCCATAGTCTGGACACTCTTGAAAAGAAAGAAGGAAGAAAGCGGGAAGTTTGGGGCCCCTCTGATTGAACTGTAAAAAGATACATAAAAGTTGCACTACGTGTTGCTCTGTAGGGAGCTGACAGAGGAGGAGTTATACTGAAAATACCTATAGAAGAGCGACAGATCCCCCACAGCTCGACGGTGAAAAAAGGAGAAAGCCTCTCTGTAAGCGTGGAATCATTAAGACGAACAGCTCTTCTTTGAATGGAATCCAGAATGCTTAGTGTTGTAGGAGACGCCATTTCCCAGACATGAAAACAATATTCCAAAGAGGGTCTAATTTTGGATACATACAGAGTATATGTACATATTGAAAGAAGAGAAATACTTTCTGGCTCGAAAAAGGAATTCAAGTTTTTTGACGCTTCTGAGGCTATGGATGAAATGTGTTTGTGCCAGTTGATCTTATTTTCAAAAATAACGCCGACAAGATTAAACGACTCTTTGTTTTGCAGAATTTGGCCGCTCATATGAAAAGGATAAGCACTGGCAGACTTTTTTCGCGACAGCAAACAGGATTGTATTTTAGAGGCATTAAACTAAACAAGATTTTTGACGTCCCTATCCAAGATAAGTTTGAGGTCTTGTGAGAGAGACATCCGCATTGACCTACGCTTGGTCTCCAAATCAGGCTTATTGACTGGCTTAAGAATTGAATGTTAGAGTGGAGGGTCTGTAAGTCATGAATTTCTACTATCTTCAGCAAGAATGGTATTGATTGTGGAAGAAAGAAAATCGTTAATATGTAGGAAAACAGAGTGGGTGCCTACTAAGCCCTGGGGCACCCCAGCATTAATTTGGTAGAGGCTGGAAGAATGTCCATCGCCAATAACTAATATACGTCGATTAGGAAAAAAACTGAAAAGCCAAGAGCAAAGCTTACGTGGAAGACCGTAAGAAGGAAGTTTGTTAAGAAGACCATCATGCCAGACCTGGTCGAAAGCTTTGGATATGTCAAGTGCAGCTTTCCAGCTCTCCGGAAAAATGCCCGTGTCGTAAGAGATTCGAAAGAGACGAGATAGGATGGGTGCACATTTTTTTAAGACGATTGCTGGTATGCCATCCAGCCCACACGATTTTTTAGTATTAAGAGAAAAAAGAATACGCTTGTTCTGTCTAACTTTAAAAATGATATCGGACATTTGAGGAACAGGGGCAACAGTTTGAAGAGGAAGATTAACGGAAGGATTGAGTGTAGAATTTGTAGCAAACTGTTTCGCAAATAGTTCGTCTTTTCCTTTAGAAGTAGAAACAATTATATCTTTGGATATTAGGGGTAGAAAAGAAATTGTGCAATAGTTTTGACTAATGTTTTTGGCAAAGGGTCAAAAGGATTTACTGCCATTCGAGTAAGCAAGAAAAATGATATCTTTTTATAGTGGCTGGTTTCTGATCGATGATAAAATCTGTAAGGCAAAAAGCCAGAAAGTTAATTTATATTAATTTGTGTTTATGTAATTTTTATTGGTGTATAATTCAGCTCATTAAATTTAGATTTTTTTTCTTGCAAAATGAAATAGGCAAATCGCCTACCATCACGTTTCGTCTAGTGCCGCGCCGCGCCGCGCCGCCCGAAATAAATTTATGAGTAATCATTTATTTGTTTTAAATCTTAAGTTAATCTTGAAAGACATTTTTACTTTATAAAATTCTAGAAGTAAATACAGTTTTATAAAAAAAAATAAATGGGGAACCTATTTAATTTAATTAACACTGTTCGGATTAAAAATAATGTATTTCCTTTACCATAACCAGTTAAGTAAACACGTTTTTATTTCAAAAAGAACAAGCTCTCCAACGAAACAACAGCAAATGTTTCTCTACCTTTTCCAATATCTAATCAATATTAAGTGTGTTAATAACAGCTCTCGCATAACTGACTACATAAATGCCATTATAACTGAATTTAATTAAGATTGTCAGATGCAAAAAAGTGTGAAAACGATAAACCATGTCGGTCGTCGGTCGGATACTTAGTATCGTTAAAAGAACGTCACAGATTCTGTTATTTCTTGTATAAAGATGATACGCGAAACCTGCTTATTTTGTATCTATTACTTATTGACGTTTAATGACATAGTTTTAACATGATTAAAATGTCATGCAGAAGTTAGTTATTTTATTTAAAGTTTAAAACATTTTTTTAATCATTTTCTACGATTTAATGAAAAAGTTAAAAATATTTTTGACACAATTTCAATAAACTTCTAGCATCAAAATGTAACCTAGTTGCTTCTAAATTTTTCTAATTACACATGTTTTTAAATTAAACCTATCCTCCAGTTCTGTCGTTACCTATTCTTTTAATAAAGAGTTTCTGTATGTATTTTTGCTCGCTGAGTGAGTTCGAGTACACCTAATTTTAAGGCCCTAAAAGTACCCCTTAATTGTCATTAACTAATTTTTGCAAAATTTAATATGTTTGCCAAAATAGCATTGACTTAAATGCGATTAATATGTGGAGGTGAGTAGTTTTCAAGGTATATTGGCTCGCTGTGTGGGATGCAACTACACTCAGGTGAAAAAAAAAACGCAACGGTGAAATTTTTGGCAAAATTTGAGGAATCACAACTTTTTTATATTTAGGCTGATTTTAATAAAGTTTTTAGAAAACTTTAGGTAAAATGACCAATTTTAATCCACCTATTTAGTGGTTTGATAAATGTTCGCGTTTTAGTCATTATACATGGTTAATAAAATGATTGCTTCACAACTTTAATTTTAAAATACCCTGTGGAATAATTACGTTATCAATTTTTTTTAAAAGGTAATTTTTGTTAAGAACAATTTATTTTTTACAGTTTGTTTTTTGGTTCATGTCTTTATGTGTATGGATTCATTTTTAAGAGCAAAATTAAACATCTCACTACTTTAAAAGAAATTTATTTATTAACAAACCAATTCAACTTCAGCTTAACTAACCTAAAGAAACATTTTTTACAACAAACTTAACCTAATATTTTGTATTACCACCTCTGGCTCTAATAACTGCCTGCATACGGCGGTCCATACTGTCAATTAAGTTTCGAATAGCGTCTTGAGGAATATTTTGCCATTCCTCCTGAAGGGCTAAACGGAGGTCATCTACCGTAGCGGGAGCTACTTCACGCTCTTTGACTCGCTTACCTAGCATATTCCACACATGCTCTATGGGGTTGAGGTCAGGCGAACATGCTGGCCAGTTCATTTTGTTGATTTCAACTTCCGCCAGGTATTGTGTGACACATCTTGCTGTATGGGGCCGCGCATTATCTTGCATGAGGATAAAGTCATTACCGACAATTACACTAAAAGGTATAACGTGATTGGCTAATATCTCGTCTATGTATCGGTGAGCAGTCAACGATTCAGCGACGACAACCAAGTCAGTGCGAGCCTCTCGAGTTATTCCTCCCCACACATTACTGACCCTGCTCCATGACTAAGACGGGACTAAACATGCACTCTGCAAATCTTTCTCCGGCCCTTCTCCATAATCTTTTCCGTCCATCTGGAGAATGTAAGCAGAATCTGGATTCGTCAGTAAAAAGAAAATTCTGACATTGCTGTAAGTTCCAATTTAAATATTCAGTGGCAAACTGCAGCCTAGCTACTCGGTGACGGCGAAGCGGTTGTGGTCCAGTTGCTGGTCTGCAAGCTTTTAGACCAAACTTCTTTAATCTTCGACATACTGTCCACACACTAACGTTTCTACCTCGGACTTTTTGAAGTTGATTTTTTGCCTGTACTGATGTTAAATAGCGATCCCGCAAAGATGTAACTTGAAGAAATTTGTCATCACTAGCAGTAGTTTTTCGTCTTCTGCCACGCGTTTATCTGCCAGTTTGCAGAAAACGTTCGAATACTCTTTTCATGGTAGCGCGATGAACATGAAGGATTCTTGCAATATATCCATAACTACGTCCGTCTTCAACAAGTGCAACAGCTTTTGCGCAATTCTTGGCACTTAAAACCATGACAGTAGTAAAGAACGTCTGGCGTGAAAAAATACGTCATTAAACTGACATTAGGGCAACAACGAGCAAGGCCTCCTCGTAAAAAAAATATATAAATTTCTATTAAAGTAGTGGGATGTTTAATTTTGCTCTTTAAAATACACGCACATAAAGACATGAATCAAAAAAACAAACTGTAGAAAATAAATGGTTCTTAACGAAGATTGACATTAAAAAAATTGATAACGTAATTATTCCACAGGGTATTTTAAATTTAAGCTCATGAAGCAACCATTCCATTAACCCTGTATAATGACTACATTTTTCAAACGACTAAATAGGTGTATTAAAATTGGTTATTTTACCTAAAGTTTTCTAAAAAGTTTATAAAAATTAGCCTAAAAATAAAAAAGTTGTGATTCTTCAAATTTTACCAAAATTTTCACCAATGCTTATTGTTATGCGATCAAAAGCTACAGTATAAATAGTGGTTGTCTGATGACTCTTAATAGCTACTTATCGCCAATTAGTTACACATAAATGTAAATTAAATTTATTAAAAAAACTTTATTTACTAACACATTTACATCTGACAGTAGTACACTTTTCGCAAATACAGCTTGGAGAAAATTCCGATATAGGGGCAATTATTTTTTACTCTTTTTGGGAAATAATTATCCCTTGTCAGATTCCACATACTCATATAAAAGTTGGTTAAAAAATTTAACGTTAATATTGACTTCTGGGTATATCTTGCAAAGTATGCACCCAAAATGTAGAGTCTGCTTGTCATATTTTTCGCATAAATCTATCCTATTTTCTTAGATACAATTAATTTTGCAATAATTAGTTACAATCAATTATTTTAAGCTATTACCCAAAAAACATTAAATTTTACAGAAAATTGTTTGTGCCAAAAAAATTTTATTAATAGTTGCATTTTATGCGGCGAGTAAAAATACACTGGAAAATACCTTTATTTCATACTATACCTTAATATACTACATTACGTTGTCAAGTTTTGTCCGGAAATGATATTCCCATCCACTAGGCCTTGGTAAAAGTAACTTTACCGGACTGAAACTAAAATTTAGTATTTTTACTAACACAGGGTTTAAGTCTGAACATTTTTTTATGCAAATTAAAATAAAATTACCTATAAACGTTAACGGTAATACTGCAGTTTTAATTATGTGAAATATTTACAGGGGCAGGTACATCTTCTGACTTAGTACATGACAATACTGACACCTTCATATTATCCGAATATTCACACTGCAATTTACTTATTAAAAAAAGATAAAACAGTATGAAATAAAACGTTGTACGATACATGGCCGTGAAATGTCATTAAAGTACTCGTCTAGAAATTCCGGACTCGGCTTCTCCGTCGCCTTGTCCGTAAATAGCTAGACTTGTACTTTAATAGACCATTTCCCGGCCTTGTAACGTAAATTACTATAACGTCACTGAATTTGCCTAGCTGGCTAAGTTCTTGCCTAAAAAGCCGTTAATTTTTCAATAATTTGTTATTAATTTTTGACCCAACCACTTTTGGCCTTTGGAACCCCGCCAATTGATTTAGCGGACAAAATAGCTACAATATCACTACTAGCTAATAAGGGCCCACGCGTCAGCTCTCAGTGACTAGTCTAATTAGAAAACTGTTATAGTTTAATAATAAATAATAAAAAGGGTCTCTCCTGCTGTGGCCTTCGCACATTTTAATATTAAAATCTTAATTTAGCTCTTAAAAAAACAAGTTTAAACCCTTAGAGCTCCTACGTTATCTCAATTTTTTTATTTCCTCGTTTCAAATGAGAAAGAACATAAAAAAATTCTAACTTTTGTGATAAAATTGTATCTGATAATTTGGCGTGGGGTCGTCTATTAATCACGTGATATTTTTTATCATTTTTTAATCCCCCCTCCCTCCTGGTGATACGTGGTTAGGTTTAAGACTAACCCCCCCCCTACCCGAAATCACGTGTATTTTTTTAGTACAAAGTATCTTAAAAATTTTAAAATATTATCGTTAATTACAAGTAATTATAATCTAATTTAATTCTGGAAATTTAAAGAGCATAATAAAAATGAGGATCATTGCAGTTAAGCTTACACGCAGCTTTTTGGTTGTTTAGAATCGCGCATTCAACGACAAAATAAATACACCTGATATCTTACTACACCCCCTCCCTCTTTGTGATTATTCGTGGTTTTGGTCGAACCTCCTCCTCTCCCCTTTCGAGCCTCACGTGATTAATGGACGCCCCCCGAGGTGATGAAATGAAAGTGTCGTAACGATTAAATGTCAGCGTTTTGAAGTGTCATTGATGAGATGTCGCGTAATGGAGTGTCGTAAATCAGTTTTGTTTCAGGGCTCTATTCGGATTTTAAACAACAGTACATTTTGACAACCCTGTATAATAATATTTTATGTTTTGCAAGCCTTCGCAACGAATCTCTCTTAACCTTTTCCAATATAAAATCTTTATTAAGTGTGTTAATTACAGCTTTCGCATAACTGACTGCATAAATGTCATTACATGATTATTAACGGAATTTAATTAAGATTGTCGGGAGCAAAAAAGCGTGAAAACGATACATCGAGACATCGTACAGTTGGCGCCGTTAAAAGAAACCGTCACCGAATCTGCTATTTCTTACATCGGCATCGGGGCGATTCTCTGTATCTAATTATTTTTTGTTGTTTATTGATTTTTGGTGATAGATTCGTTTGTAAAGTTAAAAATAGTCTTTTAGTTCGTTTGGTTACACAGTGTATTCTAATATTAAAAATTTTGTTATTAAATTGTGTGGTAGGTAAGGAGTTGGCATTTTTGTATACATCCGCCAATCTCTTTGTATAGTCTGTCTCAAAGTATATCGCTATGGCTTTTGACGGACAATATCACAATAAACTTTAACGATTTTATTACCTATTGTTATTGAGAAAACCCATTATTTCATAATGGCATGGGTGAGCCAGTTATTTCTTGAGAATTGACCATTGGGTATATAAATATTTCGGCTAATATTTTAGTGGTAGTGTTGAATAACCGTTTTTACTGTGCGTTTTGAAAAAGTTGTTTTACAAGAATGTAACTATGTCGAGTCATAACTATTTGACATTAGATGCAAAACAAGTTGTGAAAAATGTATATGAAACTTTAATCAGTAGAGGACTTATTAAACAAGAAGCTTTAAAAGAAACCTGTCTTACAAAAACTCCAATATCATCGACACGAGATATTATTATTAGTGAAGAATTGAAAAAAAGAAAAAAACGTAGTTATTTTTAATCTTACCGTATAGACAATAGTGAGCAGAACCTTATAAGAAGGAAAATATATTGTCTTTATGAAAGCGAAATTGTTCCTACCTTGGATAAACGAAAAAAAAGGTAGACGAAGACGAAACCAATATAAATATTAGCCGTGTCACCCTCCAAAGAGTTGTTTGCAAAATGGGATTTAAATACCGCTAAATAGACAAACGACAAGTAGTAATGGAATCGCATAGATAACGCACTTGGAGATTTAATTACCTTCAAGAAATTAAAAGATATAGATTAGAAATATTTTTTATTATATATATATAATTTACCTTGATGAAACATGGTTCGATACACACAACACAGTAACCAAAGGATGGGTTGATTCCAGTCAAAATTTTCAGACGAAAGCACCTTTAAATAAAGGAAAACGCATTACCATAATACACGCTGGTTCAGAAGACAGATTTGTCCCAAACTGCTTGCTGTTGTTTGCAAAGAATATTAAGGATTCTAGCTTGACTTATCATATACAAGTGCAGAACTTTTTGAAAACTGGTTTTAAAATATATAAATAATATCTTTTAAAAATATTCCAAACAACTGTACCTATTATTGTCATGGATAACGCAAGCTACCACAGCCGTCTGCTACACAAAGCATCAGCTTTATCAAGTTCAAAAACTGAAATCCAGGAATATTTGTTAGAAAATTTTAAATTCTGTTACAAAAAAGCGCAACTTTTGGAAGTCCTAAATTTATATGCAATTAAAAAACTGTATGTTTAACCCCATAGAGCATTTGTGGAACCAAGTAAAAAAGATCAGACCAGAAAATGTTACACCTACTTCAAGTTTTAGTGTTATAAGTTTAATAAAAAAATGTAATTAGTAACATACCTGTTGAGAGCTGGAAAAATTCAATACAGCACATTATAAAAATTAAGGACTCTTACATTTCTATACAAAACAACATAAATCCTATTGTAATTAATCTCAATGATGACTCTAGTAGTGAAACAGAATTAGATTTAGATATTTAGATTAAAAATGTAATTATGTATAGATAATATAGTTATAAATTTATTAAAACTTTGCATTTAGTTAAGTTCTTAATGTAATTTTAAGATTATACCTACCTAAATAACCAATAAATTATAAATCTTTATATTATTAGAGTCTGTCCCTAATGTTATGTTCTTTAATACCTACTGATGCGCAGTTTTATTGTTGTCGACAGGTATAATCCATGAATAAAGGCTAAAGCTAACACGGTATACTTTGAGACAAACTATAACCTACAACCTTATGACCTAGCATATTGCTCAGAAGTGAACAAATTTACATTGAATTTTTTGAATGGATCCCATCTCTCGTTTGTAAGTTTTTGTTTAAGGTTAAATATTTTAGTGACTAGCATAATTTTAATAACGGTTATGGACACCAAAGTTTGCTGTACTGAAAATAGTGATTTTATTTTAAACCTACCTAATTTCCCATGATCAGAACCATTATTTTTAGCTTTTACACAATAAATGCTTGAGTACTTCAAGCCTCAGTTCTAGCACCAACTCTATTTCTTCTTCACGTCAACAACTTCCTTCCTTCCACGACCAATTTCATTCATAGTTTTGTTGACGATATAAGTATCCTTCATTCTATGATTTATTTTCTCAAATAGAGAAATACAGATATCTCGTTCACAGGACCTACAGACTTTTAATTAATTTTAAATTAAGGCACTTTAAATCTTGTTCAGATTAATGTCTTTAAAACAAATAATCATGTTTGCGGTTGCGAAAAAAGTCTAAAAATACTTCCTTTACTTATAAGCGGACAAGTTCTGCAGAACAAAGAGTCATTAACCGAGAGGGCTATTTTTTACAATGATCTAAACTGAAACAAGCATATAATAAACTCGAGTTTTTTTTCAAACCAGAATATATCTATTTTCTTTTATCTATATGCTTTGTATGTATCCCAATCCTTCTTGGAATATTGAAATAAATACTGTGTCTAAGAAATGTCGCCTTCCACCACTCTTAGCATTCTTGATTCTATTTAAACAAGAATCGTTTGCCTTATTAAGGACTTCACTCTTACAAAAAAGCTCTCTTCTCTTGCTATGTCGGCGAACTGTAGGGGACCTGTCTCTCTTTTATAGGTATTTTTACGGTTTCTCCTAGGAGAAATTACCCAGTATTATTCCTCTCCTACTAAAATCCAATAAGGTAACACGAATTTTCATACATTCTTTTACAGTTCACCTGGAGAGACCCTTTGTTTGCTTTTTTATACCTGTAGTGTCTAGACTATGGAGTCTTCTACCTCCAGAAGTCCACGCATAGTACATTAGTACCTAGGCTTCAAGCCTTCGTGAACTGTGCCAGGGTAAAAAAAGAAAATGGGATTAAATTAAACTTTGTATTTAAAAAAGGTTAAATATTGAGTCTAAAATAACAACTTCTAATATAAAGAACAAAGTTATGTCAAATATTAGTTTCTACAATTTCATTACTTTTAATCACATTACAATACGAAATTATGACGTTAGTGATTTCCTTAAAAACATATACTGTATAGAAATGGGGGCAACTAAATAAAAGTTATTCTAAATAATAATATTAATAACTTTTACAAAGAAGCTACTTTATTAGTTATTGATACAGCATACATTAAACATTAAAGATATGAAATATAATATTAAAAAAAAAAACAGAAAAACTTTACAATTGTAATGTTGTTCTCTTAATTTCTAAGTATGTTAGCGGATATTGCGACCTTATTGTACCTAATAAAATAATAATTATATTTGCAATATAATATATTAAAGGTAATCAAATTGCGGCCCGAATAGGCAGGTATAACTTTTTCCCAGTTTTTCCAAGATTGAAATAAATTTACTGTTCCTGCTTTTAGTGATTTATTACGTCTGAAATATAATTGGGAATAATACAAAGCTGCTTTAACTTACCAGCACTAACCAGAACCAACCATGACCAACTAGAACTAAGAGCTTTTGAATTTGTCTAAACTATACCTATATACGTAGAAGTCATTAACAAAGTTTTAATATTGGTTTATCGCGGGCCGCAATAATTCCATCCTGTTCGGGTTAAACAAGGTAATTATTTATTAACTTGACATTTCATTAAGGTTAACCCTTATTTTTGGGGCGCAATTTGGCTCTTATTTTTACCTACCTGATGATTTGAGCCGCAATGTAACAAACCCGGGTTAAAGTATTCTGCTTCTTCTGCAGTCGGAAGTGTGCATAACATTTAAGTAAAGCACAGATATTTGTAAATAAGTTCAGGGCCGCCGCTAGAAACAAATGTAGAGGGGGTCAAAAAGCTTAAGTCAGTGTACTAGTTTAAAATTTATTTAATTAAAAACACAAATAAAAATACCCCAACTTTAATTTCTAAATAATTATCATACTCATTTAAATATTCCTAGGCGATATTGAAAAATTTAAGAATTTAGACGGGAATTGTTTTATTTTAAGTAATTTTTAAAAACCCAGGGGGGCCGATGGACACCCTCCTATCCCCTTCTGCCGGCAGCCTTAAATAAGTTAAATCATTTTTGTTTCCTTAAAGTATTAAGTAATTGGAATGGCGAGAGATCTTCTGGAAAATCTACAGATTGAATGTTGTTCATATGTTGGATTTCGTAAACAATCTTTCTGAAATATCATTTATTATTATTATTACCAAATTGTCTTTTCTTGCAGTTTTCTTCAGCGAATTTTTTAAATACACATGCATTTGCTAGAGTTTTATTAAGAAAAAATTCCAATCTGAAACTGCAGCAGCACAATGCCGCAAAATAAGGATTTAGGATATAATTATAAGATACTGTTGGATTATATCGAACTAACTAACCACACCCCTCTCATGGACAAGGAAAATCAAATATAACCAGACCTAACCAAATATTTATTGACTAATGACTGGCTTACAATAATCTGGTAATCTAACCAACCAAAATCTTAGTTCTAGTATCTCAAATTACTATTTTCTTCTTTACTTTTATAATCAATCTTTCCTCCCTGTTAACGGCTCGGACAATAACCCACGAAAAGTTCAATAATCACCCTAATATTACTTTGTAAACTACAAACGACACCTTTGCAGTCTTGATTTGCTAATTGTTTCTCTATTAAAACGAGAAAGTTGCCAGGAGACAAACTGAAGACAAGAAATAAAATAAATCGCAGAATTATCAGTTCAAGTGCCAAACGGGTTTCTTTAATGGCATCGTTATCATTTAAAAAAAATATGTGCAAGTGTTGTGCAAAAGTAGCTTTAAATTGGTACAGTGTTACACGATGTTAAATTAAATCAGCTAGAAATGTTTCATTAATTATAAATTCTCGAAAGATTTAAGTGTTATAATGGAAGGAATATTGAGGACTCTTCACATTTGTATACGTGACATTTTAGTTAAATTCCTGTAAAATAATCCAATTATTACCATATGCTGGATACCAATGGCATATAAAGTTTTACAGTACTAGGTTCGGTTAGGTTTAAAATGAGTGGACTTTTTACGCCCTCCACTGCGACCGCCCGGTCTATTAGGGCTCACACCTTTTTATATTTCTCCCAGTAGGATCAGACTTTTAATGAATCCGATATCAGATTGGGAGAGAGTTCTTACATCTCCTCTTATTCGTGTCGCTACCGGATACGAGCACAATATGTGTTTTGATGTCCCTGTCTCCTAGAGAGTATGACGATCAGACGATTAGATCCGTCATGCCCTCCTCTCCCGGTCTAGTGACGTGGGTAGCTACCAGGTCATTGTTACAGGAACCAGATGTTCTTCTGGGGCCGCGTCTCCGGCCTTACCCTATGAAAACGGTCCTATCCGCTTTCTGTTTAAAGCCAGGGAACCATTTTCCCTGTAAAGGCGGTTCTGTTCGCCTTTTGTTTGGATTCAGGGATCCTTTCCTAAGCACCTGTTTGTCCGAAATGGATTAGCCGTAAAACAGGCGCCGGTGACTTTAGGGGCACCTTTCGAAACGGATTCACCCGTTTCGGTCGGCGCACCTTTGTCTGCTTGTGACCTTGGGTGGCAACTCTCGAAACGGATTTATCCGTTTCGGTCAGCGCACCTTTATCACTTTTTTCCTATGAAAGCGGTTCTGTCCGCTTTCTGTTTGGAGCTAGGGAAGTAATAGTCCACCACGGCAGAGCCCCGCATTACCGCAGTAAGGTTAGATACTCTGAGAGGTTGCTCTGTATCTCAGAGGCACCGTAGGAGACACCCATTTAAGGCACAGGATGTCATTCACTCATCAGCACGGTATGCAGAGTTGCCGATCCTACTGGGCCCAACCACGACAACGACGTGTGAACACAGCGGTGAGTTTACAGTACTAACTTACATAAAAATTACGTATAAATTTCATGTCCAACAATATATATTAGTTTAGGATTCCGAAGAAATAATATTTTTTAGCAACGTTCATTAGTTCTGTCGGATTGAGGACCGCTTGCACCGATCGCAATTTAAGCTGAACTTTGAATTAATCACACCACCTACTAAACTTAGCTTGAAGAAGTTTAAGCAAGGCTTATTAAAAGCCGCCAAAATTATAGGCTTACAGTGGAAAAGCCCGGTTTCCTAACCTCAAATTTTATTTAATATTTGCTATTTGCATTTTTGTGTCAACTTGAATTTGTTTGGATTGGAAATATTGAAATTTGGATTTCTGAGATAAGTTTATGTAATTCTTCAGAAGATTTAGGCTGTACAAAAATATGGTTCAGTATGTCCTGGACCTGATACAACCTGACTTAGAATATCGAAATGACTTGTAAGTATCTTACCTACCTACATTCTGGCAAACCAAACTTGTAAACCCTAATGATCTTGGCCAACAATTATATAATGAAGCATTAAAAAGAACAACAATTTCCTTTGAAAGAACAATTGGTGTTTGGAAACGAAGATTTCCCATTTTGGCTTATGTGGCGCGTCTTAAATTAGAGACAATGCTAACAAATATTGTGGCTATAGCTGTGCTATAGTCCAGTAACTGAAGACCAGAAAGTACCCAAAGCTGTAAATAAATCTTTACAGTTTCTTAGGTCTTCGCGGATGCTTTCGAGCGAGAAAAAGTTTATCACGATTCCGACGTGGGAACCCGCTGAAAATGGCCCCCGAAAGTCCCACAAATGAGTTTCCCGCAAATATCTGCCAAAATATGCGAATTAGAGAATTTTTGTTTTAATAAAAGTGAAGATCACCTCGAAATCTACAAAAATGGTCCCTACCATTTTTTTTTGCAACACCAATATTTCTCGCAAAAACGGCCGTCGAAAAATCCATAACATTTCACACTGAATAGATGTGGCTAAACGGCTAAAAAATGCAGGTGGGCAAAACAATCAAAACGCAAGAAAGTTGGTAAAGGAAATTTTCTGGGATCATTAAACACTTGCTAAGGTCTCATTATAAAAAAGAAATGTTGATAACAAACCATTTTTTCAAAAAATATCAATAAATTAATGGAATATTCCCAAAATATTGTGAAAAAAAAATTGACCGCTTTTTTTATTATTCTAGAGAAATCAGAATAGACCCAAACTCATATGCAATAATAGGTACGAGTTTTCCCATTCCAATAAACTTTAAATAATTAAAAAATGTACATTATTGCCCGAGTAATGGAACAATTCGTCGGCCCGCTTATAAGTGAATCCATGAAAATAGCGGCATTTTAGAGGTAGAGCGGCAGCTGAAATGAGGAGACTTTTGGGTCCCGTTATCTCAATAACTATCGGTTTTTCGAAAAAAAATTATAAGGACCATTTTTGTAGATTACAAGGCGCTCTTTAGTTTTTGTCCAAACAAAAATTTTCCAATTCGCATATTTTGGCAGATATTAGCGGGAAACCCATTTTTCGGGCCTTGAGGTTCCATTTTCAGCCTTTTCCCACCTATTAATGTTGACAAACTTTTTTTCGCTCGAAAGCATCCCCGAAGACCTAAGAATTGCGCCACAAGGGAAATCTGTATGGATTTATTTACAGCTTTGTTTCTTCATTTATTGGACTTCTACATAATATAACAATTAAACAATTAAAATGAATGAACTAGTGTCACCACCACCAGAACATATTGACATAAATGAATTGAATTATTTGATTAACTTGGGTCAAGTCATTCCAGATGTGCTAAGGGAAAATCAAATCCCACAGCTCACCCAAAAAACTATGATAACCTATTTTTTAAATTTATAATATTCGAAATAAAATTATTTACTTATTTTATTGTTTAAATTTTCTTCTCGCTACAAAAATAGGGACATTATTTATTCTACATATTTATGTTAACAAATTTTATTATCTAAGATTTAAAGCAAAACTATTTGTTTGAAAACAACAAAAAAATACTAAAATAACTTTGCTTGTAACATTAAATATAACACATTTTTTTTCCAAAATAATACTGAAAAAGGTAATAAACAGATACTTGTTTTAAATAGTTATTAAGAATAATTTTAATTGTATGCCACTGACTTTTTTCCCATTTTGATATTTTTCTTGGATTAAGCGACTAAAAATACAACTTTTTTATCGCTTGACCCTTTTTCGTATCTTGCTTCATTTTCGAGAAAAAAATCATTTTATTGCATGTCCCTACCACCACCAAAATTGAGGTTGACGTTTTTTGAGTGCTATTTCTAAATCTAATAATTCAGGTTTCTTTATATGTTCTTTGGTTTTTTGATGGAATTCGATTATTATATTTGCAATTTGTAATCTTTTTTTGACCAACTGATCAATTTTTTGAGCAATATTTGAGGATGTTAGTGCCCTGACCACAGTAGCTGGACGCCTTTGTCTGTTTTGAGTTGGCTAA
Organism: Listronotus oregonensis; assembly: GCA_019359885.1. Lineage (NCBI taxonomy): Eukaryota > Metazoa > Arthropoda > Insecta > Coleoptera > Curculionidae > Listronotus > Listronotus oregonensis. Next base: position 132,953 of record JAHBCN010000917.1, read on the forward strand.
AACATAAAATTATTATGTTTAATGGATTAATAAATAGGTTTCTAGGTGAAAAAACAAAAATAACTACAAAGTGGTACATATAATCCAAAAAACAAATTTTTCAGTGTTAATTTTTATATATTTTTTTTAATTGGTATTTTTCAAGATTTCGTTGATAAAATTCATCCATTTAAGTTTTAGCCTCAATCAGATAGTATATTGTGGTAAGCATGAAATAGGCTATTTAGTTTTATTATTTTAATTGGTCTATTAGGGTGCTAATAACAGTAATATGTGGTTTCCCACCAAACTTTTTGATGGGAGAACTTTTAACAGCCCACAAACCACAAATTTTTTAACTTTTTTCAGTTTTTCCGATATATCTCGGAAACTAATAGTCCTATCGATCTTTTTATTCTACTAATTTTTTATTATACTAACTCTAACAGCAAGCGAGCTACAGCCGTCAAAAATTGTTTATTTTCGCCAACATTGCAAAAAATCTTTAGATCCTCTTATTAACTCTTTTATATTTCTTTATAACTCGTCCAAAGTATTATAAGAAACAATAATTGATAAGGGTTGAAAATGGTTGACTTAAAAAAACCAATAAAGTTTGTATTTATGAAAGAAAATGAAGACTTAGTTTGAAATGGGGAACATATTATCAACGCATCAATAAACGCATTAAAACTTTATGAGCGTATCTGTTTAGGTAATTCTGTAAAAATCTCATACGAAATGCTATTAACCATATTTGATGGAAATGTTTTAAATATAGTGTTTCAAATATATTGGTTTGTCAATTTTACATTGTTGAATACGTTTTTTAAGTGTCTGCTGCACATATCATATCCATTAGAAATTAAAAGTTGGCAAGTCAAAGGCGAAGAAAATAAAAAAATAATTGAAAACAACAAAAAAAAATTCAATGTGGATTTTAATCTAGAATGGGTTTAATAATTGATAAACCTAAGCCTGGGTATGGTCCCACAAATGATGGAAATACTGCTAGGCGTTTTTTCCATAACGCACAAATAAGTGCAGAAATCACAGGAGTAAATCGTGAATTAATTGAAAATGTTTGTTTAATTTTAAAAATCATAGCGTCTGGCCATAAAATTAATACAAATGAATTTAAATTTTCATTAGATCAGACAAAAATATTTATCATTCTATAATTGGTACTATATGCCCAGTACAGTTCATAAGTTATTAGTTCACGGGGGTAATCGAATTTTTTGACTTACCAGTAGGTCAGCTTTCGAAGAATGCTTTGGAAGCAAGACATAAAGAATGTCGAAAAATTCGATTAAATAATGCCCGTAAGTGCTCTAGAATTAGAACGCCTTTGTTAACATCCGATCCCCATTTAGCTAGCCTCAAAATATTTAAAATTAAGGAAAACTCTACCAAATTCGATATTTAGTTAGATTTTTCGTAACTTAAATTTAATTTAAGAATCAAGGAGTTCTGATACAGAATAATTAGCCTAAAATTTTATTTATGATTTATTTTTGATTGTTTACTTTGTTTTGCAAGCTATTACTAATTTCAAGAATTGGTTTTTATGTTAAGTAGTTTTATATTAAAATTTATTTACTTATATTAATATGTTTTATTTTTTAATTTTAAAAAATTAAGTAAGCTCTGTTCTATTTCGGCCACACTGTATACATAAAATTATCATGCCAAAAACCCTAAACAAAATAAAAAATCGACGGATCCAAGCGTTAAAAAAAAACACCCGAATTTTGAATGAGTTTATAGGTTATCTTAGGGACACACTGTATACCCGAATCGTGGCACTACAACTTTAAAAACATCTTAGAAAGTATCAGCGACGGGCTGTGGATAACAATTTATTTTTGTTTTTAAATTGCATTTGGTGTAATCAGAGTAATGATTTTTGTCGCGTCGTAGCATAAGATTGTAACACTGTCGTCAACTCTCCCTCCAACTACGCCCCTCCCTGCTTCACTTCTCCACTTTAAAAACCAAACAACCATTTTTAACTATAATTAATTTTGTGATTTTTTTAACACTTATAAAGAAATAAGAAGGAGTTAATAGGAGGATTTGGTGATTTTTTGCAATGTTGCTAAAAATAAACAATTTTTGACGGGCTGTAGCTTGCTTGCTGTTGGAGTTAGACGAGATTTTAGTTTATGAAAATTATAGGAAATTTAATGCTTTTTAAAAAACTGTAAAATAAAAAAACAATACAATTATTAGTTTACGAGATATATCGAAAAAACTAAAAAAGTTCAAAAAATTCGTGGTTTTTGGGCTCTCCAAAGTTCTCCCATCAAAAATTTTGATGGGAAACCACAGATTACTGTTATTAGCACCGCAATAGATTAATTAAAACAATAAAACTAAATAGCCTATTTCATGCTTACTTGGGCCCTATTTTAAATGACACGTGATTGGACTATTTAGCAATTCCTAGTTATTTATTTCATAATCTACGTGTAAAGACAAATAATTTCAAAAATATCAATTTTAAACAGCGTTATATTCAGCCTCAACTTTTATCCAAGAACGGTTTTCTTCTTGAATTGTGGCCTGGTCAGTCTTTTTATTCTTATTAATATATTGGTGTTTAGCAAGTATATTCAAAAGTGTCACCTTTTTTCATTCGAAATATTGGTACCGCGTTGTATTCTACTGTCGCTCATTTTCAAAATTTTTTCCGTGCTAAGTTAGTTGAAGGTAAAAAAATGAACTATTTTGCGAAAATAGTTTATTTGCCGGCTTAGTAAAACGCGCTAAAAATTATGGCGGTTCAACAAACTAAATATAAGCCACGCTTAAATTTTTTAATTAGGCTTAATAAAGCCGAGCTTAAATTTCAATCGGTGCAAGCGGCCCTAAGTGTAAGGCTATGGGAATAAACTTCTATTCTTATAGCCGTCAGGTTTTTCCTCAGAAGTATGTATTTTTTGTTAATTAATGTTGTCCTAATTTCCTCAAGTACTTGAGCAAGCTATTTGATCAATAAATTAACAAAAAGTTTGACCACCTTTTACATTCCAAGTCACTTGAAGTAGTTAATTGATCAATAACTTGTCAGGTGTAAAACCCGCTTAAGCGTATCTAAAAAATCATTAGGCTTGGATAAAGCTCTACATAAACTAAAATAGTCATTAAGATATGCAAGATTGTAGTAGGAAGTAATATTATTTTGACCTCTGCAGATAGAGTCTGAAGAGTTGAATTAAACATATTGAATTTTAAGATATCTATTTGTTTTCACATAAGATATGACTGTATACTGTGCGATCGTTTAAACACATTCAATCATCATCATTTTCTCAAAAACCAACGAAGAAAGATAAGGAATATATTACAGATTTTATATCAGGAATGAGTTGCAGGATCTTATATTATACTTATATTAAACATTTTACTTATATTATATTATACTTATATTAAAAATTATATCGGATATTCCAGTTATTATATTAAAATTGATATAATTAGATTTGAAAGCGACCTGTTTTTATTTAACAAAATAAAAGGCTTAGTAATAATTTTATTGTCACCCGGTATTTAAAGACATATAAACAGTGGTTCTTAAATTTAAATAGAATAGCGCAGATTTAAAACAAGCACTTGCCTAAAATCCTCTAGCAAGCTTACAAAAAAAATGAAAGCTGTACAGGGTGGTTTTTTTTCGTTGATATTATTATAGGGTATAGGCTAAATGGTAAGAGATACAAAAAAAAACTAAGATACATGTCCCGTTCCCTTTTTTAGTGTTTAGCTTAATGACGCAATCATATTTACGCTAACTAGATTGCTTTAAAAGATATAGGGTGATTCTCGAAATCTGCCGATTTTTATTATTCCCCATAACTCGCATCAAATTTTGGCGACATACCGCGTTGAACATTGTTAGGACAGTTAACATACCGGTTTATTTTCGCGAGAAGCGGTAACGTAGGGGAAGGTGTTATGACATCAGTATAATGTGATTACTTTGTACCCAGTATCTACCGCTATCGCCACTAGTCAGGAGGATCGTTAATAATGGTTCAATTTAAAAAAATGGAGGATTCGCGGCTTTTCTATTGTTTTGGTTCTTGTGATGTTTTTTTTGCTATGGTTTAACAACTATTTGGAATGCAGATTTTTTGGTTTATTAATTAATTTCCAAATGGATAAATTAGTGCAATTATATTTAAATCATAAAGGAAAAATTTACTTGTTATAGTTGACTTGGAAACAGCTAATATCTTATTAAATGAAAAATTTGGTTTATATATTATCTTTTCGACCTATTTCTTAACTCTCTAAACACCTTATATTTAAATTTAAACTTAAAAGTGTATTAAACGATTAGATTGTAAGTTGACATACGTAAACCGTTTCGTTTTTGCGAGGATAAGCGGGTTAAATACGGTTAGAATGGTGGGGGAAAGAACTGCTATCAACCAGTAGTTAAAAACGGTAAGTCGCGAAAAATCCTTTCGGTTATTTATGGAGATAAACAAAAATCCGTATCCATACGTAAAATCCAGTGGCGTACTTTAATTTTTAAGGTATTATTAAAATTAGCTTTTTCTTAAATGGGACACCCTATATCTGAGTATCTCAAAAAATATATAACACTTATTTTGCGTTGTCCTAAGTAGCTAAAATACCAAAAATATTTTTTTTAGTTGGCCATGAACTATTTTTTTTAACGTTTGTTTTGTTTGTTTACATGTCAAAAAAATCAACAACAGTTAGTTATTGGTTTTCGATTCCGTTTTCAATTATAAGTACTATATATTTTTTCAAAATTGTCTAAAATGGATATTTTTCAAAACTATGAAAAGTTAAACATGTTTGAGTGCTAAATTGAGAGTAATAAAAATAGGGACGCAGCTTTAGAGTTACGTTCTGAGCGTTTTTCGGAACGACGACAGCCAGAAAAAAATATTTCAAAGATTGTATTACAATTTAAATAAGTATGGATCATTTGAAAAACCAAGAAGTAAGTTTTACAATAAAGTTACGAGATGAAATAAATTCATTAGCTTGTGTTGCTGCTGATCCGACGGTATCTAACCCTAATATTAAGAAACATATTGGCACAAGTAAACCTAAAGTTTTTAAAAACGTTAAGAAAGTATAAGTATTAACCGTACCCAACAAAAAGGTTCACAACTTACATTCTGTGGATGAAGATCGGCGTTTAGAATTTTGTCATTGGTATTTGGAACAGATTTATCGGAATCCAATTTCTTTTCAAAATATAATATGGACTGACAAGGCTTTTATATCTAGCGAAGGAATTTTCGCCAGATATAAAAAGTCGTCAGGGTACAACAAGGACGATTCGGGTTCCATGTATGGGTGCGGCGCTGTATCAAAACAGAGTCTTTAACTACAGGATTTTTAATGACAATTTAAATGCGGAAAAATACATCAAAATTTTGAAGGAATTGTGTAAATGTGTATAGGAATGTGTGTGTGAGTTGGATGACATGCCATTAGCTGCAAGAAATAATGTTTATTTCCGGCACCTCCAGTGCTCCAGCCCATAATAGCCATGTGGTAAGGCACTAACTAACTGTTAATTTTGGCGAAAATTGGCTTGGTACATATGGACCAAGAGTACTAAATATTTATATCTGTATCGCCATTTATGCAGTTAATAGCCGAGCCCAAAATGCATTGAACAAAATGGAAGACAATTTGAGCACCTTTGTGACTAAGCACATATGCTAATTGTTAAAGTATATGAGGTAATGGTAAACATTTTTTTATTTGTTTTTTGTACTCTTGTGGTTGTAGTTGTTGTTTTAGTTTTTTAGTGTTTTACTATTACTGTTAGTTATTAGTGTTAACTGGGTTCTTAATATACTATTATATAATAATATGAATAAAATTATTCAACCATGACCACACATTTTTTTTGCTAAAACAAAGCAAAACATTAAGTGTAATACATTGTTGCAATCGCAAGAAAAAAATTATTCTTTTGAGATACTCAGATATAGGGTGCCCCATTTAGGGAAAAGATAATTTTGATAATATCTGAAAAATTAAAACATCTATATATTTTTTATGTACGCCATTGGATTCTACGCAAAAAGTCATTAAACTTTTGTATTTAAACTTTTTATTTATCTCCATAAATAACCGAGTTATGGGAGATAATAAAAACCGGCAAATTTCGAGAATCACCCTATATCTTTTAAAGCAATCTAGTTAGCGTAGATCTGATTGCGTCATTACACTAAACACTTAAAAGCAGAACGGGACATGTATCTTAGTTTTTTTGTATCTCTTACCATTTAGCCCAAACCCTATAATACCAACGAAAAAAAAACATCCTGTATATTATATACCGGGTGATCCTCAGAAGTCGCAAAATTTTGAAGCTTGATAAAGTTTATTCAACTTCAGATCAAACCATTTGCGATTAAACAGGATATTAAATAAAATACGTTTACTCTAAACTTTTCTTAGAAGCAAAACAGTTACAGAAGCCAGCCTTTTTCTGAAGACGTGAAGAAGAGCATCTGGTAAAGATCAAAAATATTTAATGACCTCCATACTTCATTTTAAAATAAAAATAAAAATGCATATATTACATCCTTTTTAATGAGTTTCTAAAATAAATTATTTTTTTGAAAATGAAATCTCTGTAATTCAATTCCATAATTTATTGGCAATTAAGGTTTAGTTACTTGGTATTTTATAAACTAAAAAATTGCAACCGGTATGTTGCCTCGGTTACTTTAAACGGTTATGCTTTCGTTTAATTCAAGCATATTCTAATTTTGGGTGGTTTCCTTATTAATTTGCCATCCAACAGTTATTTGCCTTTAATTAAAAAAAAAAGGTTTTGGTAAGATTTAAATGGTTAACCATTTATCAGCGTCCTTTTTTTAATTTATAGTTATAAAATGGGTGTTCCTCAGCCACCAACAGATAAATTAAGATACATTTGCTCGAAATTTCATGTAAACAAAAGTTAACTAAACTAAACATGTTCAACTTTGCAGCTAAGAATTTTGGTTTGTAATCTTATTTTTTCTTGATATCTCCAGAGAATGTAATAGTAAAGCACCAGGTATTGTATTTACTAATTATTTGTTTGATATATTTTTTAATCCAATCCCTAATACTTTTTTCAGTTCTTTTCAAAATCTTACTTTTACATTAGCCTTTAATTTGTTTCCCAATTTACGTCACTATCTCCGGTCAAGACAAGAAAAGACCTCGAGAGACAATGAGGATTGCTCAGCGAAATAGCGGAATAGCGGAATAGCGTTCCCTCCTCTTATCTCGAATCTTCAATCGTTTTGACGAGAGAAAACGAGACGAGACTAGAGACGAGCATCGCTACTTACTCGGCGCTCGACTATGAATATAGGTGTTTTTCATACATTAACCAAAATATATGAATATTAGAAAGAAATGAGTAGTTTTTGTCTTAAAAATAAATACATCATTTTATTCGGGCACCTGCTTTGGCTATTATATTAATGTGCTTGTACCACTTAAGACAGTTATCACTCGAGAAACATTCTAATCGACTAACTACCAATTAGCAAATAAAAACAATGAAATTTTAAGATATTAGCGTTTTTTTAAAGTCACGCCAATACGTAATATACAAAAAACGGTAAGCTTTTTAAGTGGCGGCGAACCCATTTGAATTTTTTGCTCTTGCCACATCCGTTAAATATCTAGAAATATCCAATCACTATTTTGTGTAAGGTAAAAAATTATAATATACCACAAAGTAACGTCGGCTTTCCTTTATGATATCCTAATAATATACCTTATAAAAGTTCGCTGGTGGAGGCAATTGAAATAAACCTTTCAATTTATTTTGTAGACGCACAGACAAGACACCTAATTAATTAAATTAAATAGAGATTTAAAAATTTAAGAGGTTTGTTCGTCCATTCAGCAATTTAATTCAACTTCCAATCAAATTTGTAATATAAATAAACAGAAAATATTTAAATTCATTTGTATCGGGAGAACATAAAATTAAGAAGTTTTTATGCAGACTCAGGAATGATTTAATGTTATTTTAATTTTGCTTCTATGCATGTTAAAAAATTTAATTAATACTATCCTTTCTTAGAGGCCAATTTATTTGATTATATTTAACTAAAATTAAATATTAAAATGATTTATTAAATTGTTAAAAATTTTAATTTTTTGTACTAGGACAGCATGATGAGCAGGAGTTAATCAAAGAGCTTCGTAATTTGCATATAGCAAAGTCCTGCTGTTAATTCTTATCATATATTTTTTTAAAACTTAGGCTAAAATGATATATTACCTATTTCTCAAACCGGTTATTTATTTGGTAAAAACTACGTTTAAATGGGACAATAAAATTTATAAAATAAATTAATACTAATAAAGAAGCAATTAACTGCGATCTTTATCATTTAAATAAAATAAAAGATTTTTTTAAACATGGCTGGTAAGAGGTAAAAAAGATATAAACACAGTATTTTCAAAAAACCGCAATAAATAGGACAATAATTCAAGCTAGTTAACGACTTTAAAAAATGTTATTTTAAATTAACTCTAAAAAAAAACGAAAAAAAAATGTTTTATTTTTAAATAACTATAACCATAGAAACTGTTGTTATTGTATTTATTTTAATACAGCCGATTTGACTGGTAGTATTTATGTAGTTTTTAATAATTTTTTTCTAACAATTCTTTACACTTAGATATACACCTTCAAAAAAAACCGCCACTACAAACTAGCCCTAATTTCAAAATTGTTTTCCTTGTGAACCGCTCATTTGATTTTGATGATCTTAATTTTAAATTGTAAATTACGTAATTCCTCAGTCACGATAATATTTTAGAAATATTTGTTAAGAATTGAATTAAAACATGGAGAGAGTGTAACAATGAAACAAAACTTCCTTTCCAAAACTTGTAATATCCTGTTGGGTACCAATTGGCAATTGCATAATTGTAGCCTCTTTTTTTTAATATTTCGTTTTTTTAATCAAGGCATTATTCCTATTATTAAAGGAGATATACTGATTTAAAACTAACGCTTTAGACAAA
>JAHBCN010000917.1:141999-195984 GCA_019359885.1 Listronotus oregonensis
ATTGGATTTTGCAATTTTTTTCTACATGTTCGCATTTATTTTCGCATACTGTATCCTATTCTGAAATGTCGTTTTAACTTTTAGTTATTCTTATGAGCCTTTGTAAACAACTAGTTGTTAAAATACCAAATCATACCCTAGTTATAAAAGTCTTCCTATGATGAACTTCCGTCTTAATTAATATTTTTTTATTTCTCTATGAAAACCGTCTTTTAAATTTTAGCATTAGGAAAATCTTAACTTGCTTTTGAAACACATTGGCTAAGCCAAAGTTATTAGTTTCGTGTGATATCGCCCTAACATTTTTCCGTAAGTTTATAAACATTTCCTACTATTCTTTAGTTAGGATATTAGGAACCCCAAAGGGCAAATCAAAGAAAAAAATGCAATAAGTCGAAACTTTTATTATTTTGGCAAAAATCTACAGAAAATAGGTTTGACAAATTCAAATCACCCAACTTAATTTTTATTTAACGCTTCCTTTTAATATTAGTAAATTATGAAAACTTATTTTTGCTATTTTTTTGTTTGCACAGAGCTGCGTATTGTTATAGTGTTAATTTTATTAGTTTTTTAAACTTCTAAAAATTCAAATACAAGATGTGAGTTATAAAAAAAGCAATAAAATCTGGAGTGAAAATTTGAAGGCATTTATTGAACGGGGTAATCCTAGAGGACAGGACAAGGCTATACTTTTGGCTTTCCATATAATATTATACAATATATTTAAAGAAAAGCATGTGAAGTAAACATTGTGTATATTTGTTCCTATAAAATAAAAGAAAATACTTTAAAAATCATGAGAATTGAATGAAACACAAGAGATTTGACGTAAAAAAAACATTTTCTTAATGGGTTTCTTAAGATCATAAAAACGTTTTCCATAAGTTTTGTATTTGTGCATTTTAGGTGTTCATTGTTATCTTTCCCCTTTTTGTCAAATATAAATTGCAAATGATTATATATGTAAATAATATTATTTTTATTGTCACCAAATTGGGTCTAAAATATTTACTATTAAATCGTTTAAAAAGAAATTAAAAGATTTTAAAATCAAACCAACAAATAAGTTGTACCATTCAGAAAAAAAAATGAATGTGTATAACTTTTATTTTAATTTAAATATTATTCTTAAGTATACCTCGGGATTTTATGGAAAAAAAAATCAAAAGATAATTGTATCATACTTTTTTTAAATATAAGTATAGCCACACATATGGCCCTATTCATTTTTCGTGAAATCTTGTACGATAAGGCTATGAAGAGTTTTCGGCCACAGCTTGCACGGAGTTAATTTTTTTTAACAAACATTTAACCTAAATCGATACCCAAATCTAACCAAACTAATAGTAGAGGAGCCGAAGAGAGATCGTTCTTCACCCATAAGTTAACCGGATGAAACCAAGGAAGTTTAAAGGTGTATGGAAGCCCAATACTGTAGAACAAAATTGTCCAGGCGTGCAGGGCTTTGGGAATAGGGGGGTTGGCTCCGCGGAGTTTGCGCAATGAATAGTAGGTCAGAGCCGGACTTCCATAATTCTTTGTTACTATCTATAAAGTTGACATCATCAAATGTCAAATTCAAGCATTCAATGTTTTTTTAATTTTTTGCACAAAATTGTTGGTTATTAAACGATACTACCATAGAGTATTTAAAATTATTGTGTAATATTGGATTTTATATCATCTGATATAATATGGAAAGAAGCCTTCTATTTAAATGGTCGATATTTTTGTGAGTTTTGTATTTTTACCAAAAATCTTTTTAAATAAATAAAAATAAGATTTTTTAAAATAAATTTCAAACATTGTATAATAGTTTCATGTACTTATCACCAATTTTGTGATAAAGAAGGGAAAGATAGTGTAAATGAGTTTAATCTAATCCTAAGATTCTGGTTGTACATTAAAAAGTGAAAATTTTTATAACTGCTTTTTATGCATATACTTTTCAATAATAACAAACATTTATGAGACAGAGTAACAATGGTTAAAAATGTTTAGTAACCTTTGGTACCTAGGTATTGTAACAGTATCCGTTAAATATTATGTGTCTACAGTATGTAGAGTTGCCGCGAGACGAGACGAGACGAGATAAAGCCTTGTCTCGTCTCGTCTCGAAATTTCGAGATAATATATTTCGAGACGAGACGAGACAAGGGTCGAGACGAGACGAGTCAATCGTTTGTCTCGTCTCGTCTCGTTTTGTCTCGTTTGTCTCGAGTTGTTTTGGTTTATTTCAATTTAATTATTTTAATATACAGTGCATTAGTAATGTATAGGATAATTTCAATAAAAATTAGATCGGAAGTTTAATAAAAATGCTTGGACCGGTCGATTTTTATTCTTAGGTACATGTTACACATTTTTTAAACTTATTTTTATGTCTGCACAGTGCACAAGGTGGTGATAAAAAGACATATTTTTTAAATGGAACACACATATTTTATCATTACATTATTAATTCCAATATTTAATTCTAGAAATGTTCATTCTCAATTTTTTTTACCATTTTTTAACTTTTTCCATAATAACTAAGTATACCCAAACTATCCTAAATGGCAATATTCTTATACCTACGTAACTTTCTGGGTATAGAATATGAAGTAGGTATAGGAATTTCTAGAATTAAATAAATAGAATCCAAAACTGTAAAAATATGAGTAGGTATAGGTATTTTATTTTAAATTTTAAAAAATTACTTTTGTAGCACCCTAATACTTTATAGACGTGCCCTGTCTAATTCAAAATATCGTTTTAATTTAACATACTATTTAACCATATACGACATAAGCACATTATCTACACATCTTATATTCAAGGCATTAAATTACTTACTCATCGCCATCGTTGACTCACCCTGTACACTATATACCTACAAACTAATTGCAAAATCTGCTGCAAACTGGTATGTATTTTAAGAAGGATGCATTGTTTTTAGTTTTAATTAAAACTTTTTAAAACATAGTAGCGGCAAATCCTCAACTAACAGAAAAACATTCAAAAACAACCCTCTGCATAGGCATCAAAAAGTGCCGCCGCGCCGCCTGTATACTTTGGCGACACACCGTTTTATTCGGAATGCGGCAATAATTTTTGCATGTTTTTTACTATTTAAAGATCTTTGAGCTGTTACCTTTTTAAAATGTTTAGACATTTTTCCTAAGTTCATTCTTGTGTTTGAAGCTTGTAAAAAGTAAGAATTTGGATTAATATTTTTTAAAAATAGAACACCCTGTATAAATGCAAATATTTTTTTATAACCCGCCTTGTAAAGAAAAGTTGACGTGATTGAGCTTTTCTTAAAATTGTGTAGTGTTCCCAAAAAATTGGTGATTTCAGACTTTACGGACACCCATAATATGCAACTAAAAATAAAATAATGAACCTAATAATAATTTGTTTTTTTTTTAATTTAAAATAAATATATAGAACATATAAGTGACATAAAAATGTCCACAAAATAGAAAAAATTCGTAAACTCTATTACAAAACACAGGTAAAATGTTTTCAGAAATTTTTCTTATAATTATACAGTGTGTTGACAATAGTTTTAAAATTTTAACAGCAGTTAGATCTTGCAAAAAAAGTTCTCTATAAACATAAGTTCGGATATGCATCGTTTCGAAATTGAAAATACGCAGGTCCTAAAGTTGAAAAGAAGCTTTAATTGTACATAATTTTTGAAGCAATTATTTTGATAAAACAACTTAAAATACAACTTTTTCGTTATTTGAGTTTTTTTCGAGAGACAAAGTAAAACTCCTACTTTTCAAAAGGGTATAAAAAAAGAATCGGTTTTATTTTTTTTAAAAAAGCAAAGCAAAATTTAAAAAAAGTCAAGAGACAAAATAGTTGTATTTTAAGTTGTTTTATCGGGGGTAAAACCACGAGTGCTTAAAAATTACCGATAATTTTTCACGAGAGCGTGTTTTCTTATAATTTCACAAGTCCGAGGGACGAGTGAAATTTTTAAAGAAAACACTCATGAGTAAAAAATTATCTGGTTAATTTTAAAGCACGAGCGGTATTTAGGGAGAATATTTCAGGAATCAAAAACGTATATAAAGTTTATTAATTTAAAATTAAATATTGATCTAACAGACCGCCATTATTATTTAAAAATTTCGTATTGTCAATTTGACAGTAAGTGGAAAAACCACGTTGCCTAGACGACGTGGAATTTCCGCTGTAATTTTTCCATAATACCACTTCTCTTATGGGAAAATATGTACATGAGTGATATATTTAAAATAATTAAAAAATAATAAAACCACAGGGTGATATACTTTTTAAAGCAATTAATTTTAGCTTCTTTTTTTAACACCCTGTATTTCTGAAACCATGCATTTCATGACCTATGTTTATAGAAACTTATTTTTGCAAGATCCAACTGCTGTCGAAGTTTGTAACACTAAATCTTAAACAACCTGTATAATTCCTAAGAACTAGAAATATATTGTTGTATAGTAGATTTACTTAAGTTTTAAGTCATTAAAATTTTTCGAGATGTCTCGTCTCGTCTCGAGCTTGTCTCGAAGGATTTTATCTCGTCTCGTCTCGTCTCGAAATTCGAGATAAAATGCTCTCGAGACGAGACAAAATAGCCTCGAGACGAGACGAGACGAGACGAGACGTCTCGTATCTCGTGTCTCGCGGCAACCCTAACAGTATGTCGAGCTTAAAAAGTTGATAATGTAAGTTTAAGAAACCAAAAATCTAATTTCTTCTTAAACAAATACAGAAAAAGCAAAAAGGAACTTTAGCATAAAATTGTACATTCTTTCATTCAATTAGAGGGACCGGTTTATATTAAAATTTGCCTACTCTGCCAGGTAATTAATAATTTTGATCCTTTAAAAGAATGTACTAAATTATTAAATGAAATAAAAGTACCTTAATGTAAACCTTATTTCTTTTTAATAATCCACAGAAACACACAAACATTGTGGAAATCATCTAAAAGATAGTTAAGATTGCCTTACTTTTCTCACTGCCATTTTCTATGAAATTTTCATTATTTTATTTTTCATAATTGATATATTATTATTTTTTCGGTTACCTAACGTTACGTCTCATAAGAAGCACCTAATTTAAATATAAAAAATACTTACCTAAAGTAAAAAATGCCGGGTATGTTACCCTTCGATTTGCAAGACAAAACCATACAACCTCTAATCATTTTGTTACGATATTATAAGTAACAAACAATAAACACAAAATTATAGTCACAATTTAATAAACACTAATCACTAAAATAAGAAAGTTTTTATCAATCCAAAAAACTTCTGAAACCACAAAATATAGGTACTCACACAACGAAAATGACGAATGATGAGAAGACGACGGTTGACGATACAGCGCGGATATAGTTTCATACGCGCCGCGCGCGCCCTTGCACCAAAAACCTTAGACAACCTAAGACCATTACGGCTCTCATAAAAGTATAATGTGTTCCCTAACTAGACACTGATTTATCAGTGTGTAAGTAGGGAACACATTAAATTATTTCGTGGAATTTTGTTATTGCGCAGAATCGGCGGGGCCAACTCTGACAGTTATTTTCATACTGGGCTGGACATTTTTTGATGGAATGGACCATAGCATTGGGCTTCCATACACCTTTAAACTTCCTTGGATGAAACCCATTTTTTTGTTAATCTTACACATAAACAAATGCATTTTAACTATATTGCCTATCAAAATATGGTCAAGACTATTTTTAATTAAATTAACTTTAATCAACTTTTTTTAAAACTTTGACTACGTGATAACTAAATAAATTTTGTATAGATCGAAATTTTGAACGGTACAAAACATGCCTAGCTGGTTTTGCCCGCTCATTTTTAGTCAAGACTATCTGGCAAGCAGGTGCAAACAGGTAAGTTTTTAGTGACTATTATAATTTGAGCAAAAAGATAATTAAATATAAAACGAGTTGATATACTCTCGAAAAAATATTCAAGTGACCTGTTGTCAAGCTTTGAAGTTTATAATGTCACTAAAAATTAAATTTAAAAAAAATGGATAAAAAGTGTTTTGTGTGTTTCAAAAAAAAAATTATTACTGATTTTAATGATGAGATATTTAAAAACTGCTCATTAATGTTGAATTTTCGGAAGCAAAGAAAACTTCAAAGCTTGACAATAGGTCACTTGAACATTTTTTCGCTGGCAAGAGTATATCAACGGGTTTTATATTTAATTATCTTTATTCTCAAATTATAATAGTCACTTATAAAAATTTACCTGTTTGTACCTGCTTGCCAGATAGTCTTGACTAAAAACGGCGGGCAAAACCAGCTAGGCATATTTTGTACGGTTCAAAATTTCGATCTATACAAAATTTATTTAGTTATCACGTAGTCAAAGTTTAAAAAAAAAGTTGATTATAGTTAATTTAACTAAAAATAGTCTTGACCATATTTTGATAGGCAATATAGTCAAAATACATTTGTTTATGTGTAAGATTAACAAAAAAATGGGTTTCATCCGGTTAACAGATGGGTGAAGACTTCGGCTCTTAGACTATAATCGGAACACGTAATGTGTCAAAGCATAAAAATTAGCAAGTAATAATTTTCAGCTTCCTATGAAATGCGCTTTTAATAATTTCCAAGTACGTATTCAGTTGATTACTTACAATACCTTTATAAAAAAAACTATAATGGGACTTAATTCCCAAAACAAAAAGACTATATGCAGAACAACCGAATATTAATGATGTTAAAATTATTATCCGCGTACAATGAAAAGAAAATTTAACGGCATATTAACGAGATCATTAATAAATCTTTTTGACTGTTGATGTTTGATTCGTTTTCATTCTTGAAAGTTTATTAAACTGTAAGTACATGGGCGTAGCATTTAATAATTATAAAATGATTAAAATATCAAAAAGTAAGTGGTCGTTTTTTTTAATTTTAGTATAATTTTAACAGCTATGCTATATTTTTTACTTAGAGCTGAAACAAAATGACTTTAATGTCAACTAAAGATGCAAGATGACTAAGTTTTGCATTTTTGAACTAAAAATCGTACTAGCAGTATACAGGGTAGCGACAAAAACATATAAATTTAATAAATTACCATCGTTTCATTGTTATTCTAGACAACACGGTTCACCCCAGGGCCGGATTTAACTTTTTGCCGCCCATAGGCTGATATATGTTTGCCGCTCCAATATGTCAAATTTTTTTGAATATCAGAGCGAAAAACTTAACATTAAAAGAATGTAAACTTCACTAGTAATTCTTATAAAAATTTAATAAACAAATTTAACAAAAGTAAAACAAACAGAAAATTAAAAAACAATTCTTTAAAACGAACAAATTTTATAATATAAAAACAAAATATAAATTCAAATGTTAAAACATATAAGTCATTTTTTGAACCATGTATTATTTAATTACACAGGCCCACAAAAAAGAAGTGATGTGTGCTGGGTGTCGGACTAGGATTTTCTGTAGTACTTTTTTTGCTGAACACGAATTTGAATTCAAAATTGGGGTCAAACAGCAAATAATCGAAAAAAGGCGTAATTTCAAAAATTAACGATTTTTGTTTTAATTTAAAACGTCAGTATTTTAAAAAATATAAAAGATACACGAAACTTTGTAAAACATAAACTATGTAATTTTACAGGGCCGGTAATTTAAGTTATATAGCCTTTTTGTTTAAATGCAGTATTTTTCGAGTTATAATAAAAAAACCGAATTTTCATGATTCTTTTTTTTTAGATTAAAATATTTTTTTTTATTTTTGGATTTTTTCTGCAAATTTTGGGTGATTTGGGATTAAGATAAATGTAATAAATGATTTATTATAAAGAAAACCAAAAATCACATAAATAAAAAAAAATTTTTGGACTGAAATTTTTTGTGAAAATTACATTTTTGTTTATATCTCCTTTATTATTTTTTCTATCAAAAATGTTTGCATTACTTTTTTATAGAAAATTTTAAAAGCTTTTTTTGTTTTATAATTTTTTTTGTATCTCTTATAAATTATATAGTCGTAGTCCAAACATTCCGAGGTAGCTGGTTTCTGCCGGTAAATGTACATTGTCGGTTTTTTTTGTGGTTTTCTTGTTTTTTTGCTATATGACCTCCAACTTTAACTTTTTATTTGTGTTCGGCGGAAAAAATACGCCAGATAATCTTAGTCCGAGACCCAGCACACACCACTTTTTTGTGGACCTCTGTTATAGGCAAAACCCTATACTAACATTTTTCTTTGAACCTTTTTTTTCCAAAATAATTAATTATATCATTAAAATTAACGATTACATTTTTTAAAAATTAATGCCGCCCCTAATATTTGCCGCCCTAGGCTTCAGCCTACTCAGCCTTTGCGTATATCCACCCCTGGTTCCCCTAGAATTTCGGTGCTCATTATAAAAATTAAAGTATTTGGCCCAACGCTATTCGTAAGTTAATTATTTAAAATAAAAATTTTCTTTTAGTTTTTTTTAACCTTTTGCTGAAACATTGCAAAAAAAGGTATTTAAATTTTAAAAAGGGATTTTTTCTTGACCATGGGTTAAACTTTAGTGGCACAAAAAGAAAACTATTTACCACTGTTACAATCAAATTCTAAAATGCAAGATATACATTTGATAACACTAGTTTAAAGCCAATTTGCAACTGTTATGCAGAAGGCAGCTGTTTGTTAATTTTTGGTCTCTAAATGCGAAAATAATGGTAAAAACACGTAATATTTTTAAAGTGGTCAAATTAACGTTTTCCCGTGGAGCTGTCCAGGGATAACACCTTAACCACGATGTTTCAACAATGTGTTAAAAAAAAGCTGATACCTTCTATAACTCAAAATCTATATGTGATGAACAAATTTGGTTGTTTAATTTAAACTCCTCCATACAGCTATTATAACATCAATAGCAATTTTTTTGTACTTGTTGACTAGTCTAGGAAAAGTTTTTTTACGGCTTAATCCACTGTGCAAAACCATCTGCGGTTGAAGGAACATTAAAATTTCTGTTCAGCAGAGCTGGGTAGATATCAAATCCTTTCGGAATTAAATCCAGGAATCGATTCCTTTTAAGGATCCGAAAGCTGGAATCGATAACTTTTTAAAAATAGGATACGTGATCCGAATTCGTTATAAAGGGTGTTTCAATAAGAACGCAATATTTGAATTGCGCGCTATGTTTGACAGTCGTGCTGTTACATGATTATGACGTAACATAATCGAAAGTTGACAGATAGAAGTTAGTAAACATGGAGCATTACACGGTAGTAGAACGCATCCTGATTGTCAAAAATTATTATCAAAATAGTGAAAGTTTAATTGCCACCATTCGTAAAGTGCGTCCAATGTTCGGTCGAAATTCGAAAGTACTGGTTCGGTTAGTGATGTTAAACACACGATACGAGCTCGTAGAGGTGGTTTGGAACAAAACGGCAGTTCGCGAGAGTGTGACAGAAAGGCCAGAGACGTCAATTCGTCATCGGGCACAAGAATTGGACAATTTAACAGGCACTATTCAGCGGATTGTCACTAAAGATTTACAGCTGCATGTCTACAAAATCCAACTGACTCAACAACTTCTGCCAGCAGACCATGAACAGCGAAAAGAATTCGCCAATTGGATCCTTGAGCAACCTGCTGATTTTTCAAACAAAATCATTTTCAGTAATGAGGCCCATTTTTACCTCGATGACTTCGATAATAGGCAAAACTGTCGCATTTGGGGCTTAGAAAATCCACGAATGATTCATCGGAAAGCAATTCATCCACAACGTGTCACTGTATGGTGTGCATTATGGTCTGGAGAAATAATAGGATCGT
The DNA here is from genome assembly GCA_019359885.1 of Listronotus oregonensis. Lineage (NCBI taxonomy): Eukaryota > Metazoa > Arthropoda > Insecta > Coleoptera > Curculionidae > Listronotus > Listronotus oregonensis. Next base: position 151,809 of record JAHBCN010000917.1, read on the forward strand.
TTTTCTTTGAAAACGAAGAAGGTAATGCAGTAACGGTGAATGGCGAACGTTATCGTGCTATGATAACACAATTTCTTGTGCCTCATTTGGAAGCTATTGATCTTGACGATATGTGGTTTCAGCAGGACGGTCCACATGTCACACCGCCCGTGAAATATTGACGATCATGCACGAGTTTGCTCCTGGTCGTGTCATTTCCAAATTTGGTGACCAGAATTGGCCTTCACGCTCTTGCGATTTAACGCCTTTGGACTTCTAGCTGTGGGGTTATCTGAAGTCACAGGTTTATGCCAATAGGCCTGCAACCATCGAATTATTGAAAGCTGAAATTAGACGCTGTATCAATGAAATACCGCCACATGTATACAATAACGTTCTTGAAAATTTCGTCAAAAGGGTACGCATATGCCAGCGAAGCCGTGGCGGCCATTTACAAGATGTGTTGTTTCATACATAATTCCCAAATGTATATTTTCTAAATCAATAAATATTTCAAAACTTTGCTACAGAAAACCACGTTTTTTTGAACACTGAAATCTTGCGCTCTTATTAAAACACCCTTTATAATCCAAAAACAGGAATAAATTTTACTTGCGTACTTGTAAAACTCCCTGTAAAATATTACAATAATTCCCGTTTATAAGTTGCTTCAGATGATCTCAAGAATTACATTTAAAAACCTTATAAAATCCAGCACCGCAAGTTTTGGAATACAGTTTAAAAAAATGTTTTATTTAAGAGTGGTTTTATGTTGATCTTAGAAATAATTTATTCAAATTTGAAGAGTATTTACCAAAAACTTATTTGGCTAGAAGTTTCAGCACTTCAAAATGAGGCTAAAATTATATTTCGCGGCTTGGGCTCCGTGCTAAAATCTTTAATACTTACTTGATTAATCATCTGGATTATGTAGTGTCATTCGTATCGTAGTTGCCATTTGTAAATATCAAAACTAAAGATAATCCGGATCCGTGATCCAATAAATAGAAATCAATTCCCTGGATATTTAAAAAAGGAATCGTAATTCGTATTATTGATTCGATTTCTTTATGAGGATTCGGATCCGTAAATCGATTCCTTTTTTAAAGGATCCGTCCCAGCTCCGCTGTTTAGTCTAATGCTTAGATTCTACCTACAAAACAAGGTCTACTGAGAAAAACAACAGGCATAAAATCCTCCCTCAATTTTTTCCTTTAAAGAACTAAGATTCTTCATTTGTAGTTTTAATCGAAAATATAAAATTTTCTCCAGAAATTGAACATGACATGACATTTTTGTCAGAAGTCAAGAACAAAATATTACCACCGTTCAATAAAGTGTAACAAAACATGTACAGATCTGTGAACTTTTACCTCACTTGATAATTTTTTGTATAAAATATTTTACTTTCCAGAATCTAATTTACAGTTTAGATTAAATGATAAGTTAAATAAATATATCAATTAAATTATATTTCTTCTTGGCAGCTTTTTTAAAACTGCTTCAATAATTATATCAAAGCCTTTATCGCTGGCACGCCACTGCTTAGAATACAAATTTAGAAAGCTTGTAAAGATCTTCTCGTAAATCATATTTCGGGTTCTCCTTGATTACTTCACTTAACTTTTTTATATTGTGTGTTTTTGTTAAGGCAGTGTTTGTTGAATGCAAATTTATTGGCGGAATATTAAATTGGAACCATAAATTACAATTGGGATCCCAAATAAAAAAGTTTAATAAGAACAATGAGTTAAGCTTATTGGTTTTCTGATCTTCGTTTGTAACAAAGCCGCCAAAAGATTTATGCTATATCCAATTTTTACTTATTGTAGCTATAAAGTTTTGGGGTCATTCTGTTGTTAACTTTTTTTTTCGATTTTAAAATGCTTAGCTTTATATTTGTGTTATAAGCCAAGTGTTGCTGCAACATAATATTTTTTTTACTTTATATATTAAAGGTTTATTAATATTATAAATTGCACAGGTCTATTAAAACAAACTATACGTTAGTTTTTAGCTCTCTCGCCTCAGGGAGAAAGATATACAAAAAATTGATCACTACAAGCTGGCCCTCAAAGTTGGTTTTCTCGCCAACCGCTTATTTGATTTTGATGATCTCTTTTTAGGTTGTAGAATAATTCCTCAGTAACGATGATGTGTCAAACATTTTTCTTCAGAATTTAATAAAATAATATAGTAACAAGCAGACTAAGTTTCTTTTTCAGCATTTGTTTTAAAATAGTGTCCGGTTATAAATGTCCCTCCCATTATCTTATTTATTTGACGTTTAGGAACAACAAGTTAAGTAAAAAAGTTTAGCGGTGTAAAATATATTTTTTACTTTCACCTGAAGAGGGTGTTTCAGAAGGTCTGGACGTGGTCCAACAATCTAATTTTAAAGAAGTTCCCTTTTTTTATTTGAGAATTGCATTCTTCTTAAAATTCTCAACACATCCACACATTCATTTTATCAATGAGCTCTGAAGTTTGACATATCCGTCAAATGACTTTCTTTCACTGATATTAGTTTTAATAATTTGGTAAACTATTATTTAACTATGGGTTATTCTGAACAAGAAAGAAAATACTTTTATAAATTTTATGTAAAGAATAATTATAATCAAAAAGGGGCTCAAAGGGAATGTAGGCGTATGGCAGCAAAAGAGTCGTAACCAAATTTGGGCTAAATGTATTTATTTGACAGATATGTCAAATTTCATGCCTAATTAATGAAATCAACAAACGTAGCGATATCGCGTGATAATGATAAAGCTTACGGTTTTTGCATTTTGTGATGTAACTATTAAAATCGGACATAGGGCATGCTACACCAAAATTGTTCAGTATTTTAAAGAAAATGCAAGTCTTAAATAAAAAAATAGAAGACTTATTTGAAGTAAGATAGTAGGACCTCGTCCAGACTTCCTGATATACCCTGTATAAGTATAAGAATTTAAAAAAAAAATTTTTTAAACTTTAAAAGTTTATACTGACCTCATTTTTCCCAATCGTCAAATAAAAAAGTTAATGGGGAGTTACATTTATAACCGGACACCCTGTACCTCCAATAAAGACAAAGATAATGCCGTGATAAAAAAAATGTTAAAAAAAAACTAAGGCTATAGTGTAATTCTGGTGGAGAACAGTTCCATATAAAGGGGTTAAATTTGGAAAACTTTTTCCATTATTGCACCCTAATGATTTAATTAAATTTGGATACAATTTTGAATAGCATCGTTACTGAAATCAATTCAAAAACAAGATTATTAAAATCAATGAGCATTGAAAAACCAAAAATTGAGACCAGTTTGTAATTTTTTGTGGAGGTGAGTGTATATAGTTTTTCCATTACCAAAATAACAAAAGAAAAACAGTTTGCTTTACTATTAAAAACAATTACTTGGCAGAATAGTATACTGGTTCTAAAAATAATATTAAGTATTTTGTTAAATAAGTATTAATTAGTATAAAATATATTTTTAACCCAGGGATATACTTTTATCAGAGCAAATACATGTAAATTAAAACATTTAATACTTATTTTTCGTTGATAAGATCTTTCTTCCAGTAAAAATCAAATTAGGAAATTTGAATTTTTTTTGAAGTACCGTGGATGTCTTTAGTGAAGTAAAAGGCTATTTATTAAATAATTGGTGAACTGTAACGGGATAAGGACAGGGTGCTATAAACTAAACTATATAGGTACTTTATTTAAACGGGGTTTACAGATTTAGAATTTGAAGGGGAAGGGAATAGGTACCATCGTGCCGAAAAAAAACTGGGACAGCAAAATCTCCTAAATCTCTTGGTCTATTAGAATAATATACTTTGATGTTGTCAAAGTTAATTTAGTTTTGTGACAGCCGCGTCAACAAAATCGTTTTTTGAAAATGCTCGCATTATCTCCTCAACAAAAAGCGATAAAATACACTCGTGTGATGAATGGAGTTCCTATAAGAAGAATCGCAGAAGAATTGGACATTAGTAAAAATACCGTTTCCTTAGCTAAGGCAAAAATTGCAGAATATGGAGCTATTGTAAGAAATCCAGGTTCTAGTCGACCAAAAATAAACCACATTCAAGATAGAGAGTTAGTTGGCTTTCTAAGAAACAATCCGTTTGAAACAGCAATAATGGCGAAAGAAGACATCCTGGTTCTGCTAATACAGCTCGTAGTAGGATAAGAAATTCGGAAATTAAAACTTGCTGTGCAACAAATAAAATATTTTTAACTGAAGCAAACAAACAGAGAAGATTAGAATTTGCCCATCAATATGCACACCAAAACAACATATGGGAAACGGTAATATTTTCGTATGAAAAAACCTTTCAATCGTGCAATAATGGCAAAATCCGCGTTTACAGGCCTTCTAATACCAGATATGATGAAAGATATACACATATAGACTAATCAAAGTGGACGTTTTAGTATAAACGTTTGGGCCTGGATTAGTTTTAGAGGACCAGGCGTTTTGTCAAATAGTGCAGGGAAGGCTTGATGCCTTAGGATATTGCAATATCCTGAACAATGTTATGATGCCATCGGTTGGTGTAGTCTATGGGTAAGATTTTATCTTCCAACATGATAATGCTCCTATACATACAGCCCGTATAATTCTAAACTATCTAGACGAAAGACGAATTCAAGTTTTACCGTGGCCCTCGAAAAGCCCCGATATCAACCCAATTGAAAACGTTTGGGGTAAAATGGCAAAATATATGTATAAAGATAACTTTAGGCCTAGAATTCAGAATTATTTACGCCTAAAGATAGATGACGCATGGGACCAAATAACCGAAGAATATACCAGAAACTTACTTTTAAGTATGCCACGACGTTTGCAAGCTGTAATTGATAACAACGGTGCGCTTACTAAGTGTTAATAAATTTTTATTTCTTATCATCAAAAAAGATAATATTACTTAGTTTTGGTTTATTTATAAAATGTGTTCAAAATAAAAATAAATATCGAAAAATAAAAATGTTTTGTATCAATATTATTATTTAAATATGTAGGTATATTAGGACTCGAAAATTCATAATGCGTAAATATGCATACCATACCCAAGGAATGCGATTTACTTTAATAGACCAGGAGACAATTCCCTACCTAAATTTTAATGTTCCAGTTTTTTTCGGCACGATGGTACATCTGCAGACAGCAGGTTTTATATTCTGGAAACTTTAGAAATTAAAAAACGAACAAATTGGGATGTTCGCGTTTGCATAAAACTGGCAAGACGTGTTGCTTTATTGGGATTTGCTAGGTCTTGTTCCAGTTGTCTGAGACAAACGAAATAAGATCTGCTCTGGATCTTTTATTACATAATCCTTACTGTTTGTCGTGTATAATTTAATGTTTTTAAATACCTTAAATTGGAGAATTAATGAATTTCCTTATAATCTTGCAATAATTAAAAGTAAAAAAAATCATACTTTTTTTAAGTAACACTTCGATGTAGTAGTAAAACATTATGCCAGGGTAATCAGTAAAAAATATAAGGTAAAAGTTTTTTTCCATAAATCTCTATGTATACGCCCAAATAAAGGTAGTTAAATTAAATTAGTGCTAACCCATATTACTATTGCCAAAATTCAAAATATTTAAATTTAGTTATTAACAATTCAAGTTTTATCGATATTAAATGTTTTAAAAAATATATTAATAACAAGGATTATCATCTCGCTTACACAATTTGTATTTCGCTATATATTGTTTATAGTCCGAAAGCCGGCAATCTTAAAAGTCCCGTGATCGCGGATTTGCAAAATTTTTATATAAGTTAATAGCTTTTAGCTATTGGAACACAATGCATTCGGTAAGCCTCGATTTAGTTGGTCGAAAATATTTAAAAAATTAATTATTAAAAAAAAAAAATGTTTCCTCGTCATCGCGGATTTCGATAAAAAATTGTGTATTCTATAGGAAATTTTGTAATTTAACGTAAAAAAATTAGCTTACCAATTTTATCCAGCCAAAAGGGCCCGGCTTACCTATTTACAGGGTGTGATTAAGGGGTAAAATTTCCCCGTCAGTCCGGAAAACTTTTTATATTTTATTTGTTTCTTTTTATGTGAACTTTCAAAATATTTTGGTAAGCGTGTCTAAAAACGGCCGGAAATATCGGGCTTACCAGTTTTATTCTATACGGGCTCGATTCACATCAATAATAATGAGTCTTGAATTAAATCATTTTACATGCAACAAGTTGTAAAAGGATAAATATGATCAAAGGAAATATAGCAACATTTTTATTTGAGTTTATTTTTTTTCAGTTTATTTAATATCATAATAAATTTATTAATTCAAGATGTTACAATAAACAATTTTTTATACGAAAGCAAAATATATTGATTATTATTTATCTAAACTATTATCATCACAATCATAATGTCTCTCATCCTCTGATTCGTCACATTCTTCATCGTTTTCATGTTAACTCAGACTTTCTTCTACTTTTAATGGTGCCGCTGGGCCGTTATACCACAATGGTTCGAGTTTATTATTTTCCGTAATTTGCCATCCACATTCGGTCGGGTCATATGAAAAGCATGATGGTTCTGTAGCATTTTGCCACATTTTATTAACAAATATTGTGCGTAAAATTTTTTGTGATAAAGTTTTCCAGCACGGCGGAATGTTACTCGAATTGAAATTTATCATGCCTTTGTAAAATTCTTCTTTGTCACTTATACTTGCAAAGAACTTCAAAAATAATTCAAATCTTGCAGCATTCACATCACTATTTTCAACATTGTACATTTCATTAGTAAATCGTTGTATTATATCTGTTTTTTCTTTATTGTTAATGTCTTGTGGATCCGTCAAATGCTCAAAAATATTTTGATACTCTTTATTTTGTATCAATAAATTGTATGGTTTTATTTTTCCTTTACGAATAAAAGCCGCTGTATAGTCACAACCTGTAAAGGCATGAAAACCCGGAAGAGCTCGACAGAGTGATGAACCTAATTTAGCTGCAAGATCTGTACAGTTTATATAATTAATTTCTTTATTGATTTAAGTTGTCATCCATATTTCCAGGTCTTTGAATTTGTGTATATTTCCAAGACAAATGATTAAAACGTCGGTATCTATTGACTTTATAAGAACCTTATGACGAGGTAAACATTTGTTCAGATGAAAGAAAATCCTTGTATCAGCTTTCTCATGGTAGCATGTATAGTTTTCATCCTGTATTCTAGTCACTGTTCCATTTATATTACTGTAGATAAAACACTTGTCTTTAACTGTCAAAAAAAATTTTGTTGTTAAAAATAGAGCAGAGCGAATTATCTATTCAATATTCATATAAAAAGTTTACTATCGCTTCTTTAAATTTACGGTTACTCAGACTTTTATTAAAATCAGTTGTCCTGCTTTGTAGAGGACCCGTGATTGAGAATGTTATGTCCTCTTCGTTGCAAATTGATCTTTCTGTATCTTTGATTGATGGAGAAAAATATCTGTCGAAAATTAAATGAACTTCTGAAGCGGTGGTTTTGCATATTTTATTCAAAATAAAATCTGCTATATTTTCGAATGTCTGGGGCACGGATGGTTCTAAATTGTGGAGTAAATGAAAACCGTCGATAATTTCAATATCTATATGACTTGGATTTAAACTTTCTATTGAAGAAATTATTTTTTTGGCTAACACAGATTTGTCAGTTTTGAACATTTCTCCTGTTGGGTAAGTTAATGCTCCCACTTGGCAAATTCTTTTCTATGATTAGCTGATATCGCCATAAATTTTCTGTAACACAAGAGATGATAACCACTATCATTCAGATCATTTGAATTCAAATTCAAATCGTCGTAGTATTTCAATTTTTTTATTTTTCTGTAGGCCAGCTTAATTTGACATTTTCCGAAAACGGAGTGATCTTATCATGAGTAAAAGTATTACAGACAAAACACTTTATTTTTAAATTAATGTGGATAGATACGACATAATTATTAAAACTTTTTACTATAAATAAACTACACTACACACAATTAATTGTCACTATGTCACAGAATAAAAGCAATGTATCTCTATGAAATGAGTAAAGTAAAAATACGATTTTAGAATTATAAAACAGAACAAAAATTTTATCCAATTAGCAAACGACGAATTTCGTTTGAACGACAAATATTTTGTAGGGTCAATGTGCAGCAAACTATGCGAAATAACGAAATATTCGACAGCTATGAAGACAGCAGACTGAAGGGTCAAAATGACCTAAGCTTGTAAAGACGCTCTAGGACAACCTGACCTTAACAGGCTTGTACGCAATGTACGCGTCATATAATGGAGGCACGTAAATTTTAAATATATAGTAGATAGATAGAGAAAACTTATGCAGGGTTTGATCCTGAAACAAAAATCTCATACAATGTTATGTATTGGACTATTTCATGTATAGAAAAATTATAAATAAGAATATTTTTTTATGAAATGGGATTAATATTAATATTATATAAAAAGTGTTAATAGTGAAGAATACTTTTAAGAAAACATTTACTACAGAGTAAAATGATTTAAGACTCATTATTATTGATGTGAATCGAGCTCGTATAGAATAAAACTGGTAAGCCCGATATTTCTGGCCATTTTTAGACACGCGTACCAAAATATTTTGAAAGTTCACATAAAAAGAAAAAAATTAAAAAAAGTTTTTCGGAATGATGGGGAAATTTTACCCCTCAGTCACTCCTTTAAATAGGTAAGCCGGGCCCTTTCGGCTGGATAAAATTGGTAAGCTAATTTTTTTACGCTAAATTACAAAATTTCCTATAGAATACATAATTTTTTTTATCGAAATCCGCGATGACGGGAAACATTTTTGCTTTTTTTTATTATTATTATTTTTTAAATATTTTCGGCCAACTAAATCGAGGCTTACCGAATTTATTGTGTTCCTATAACTAAAAGCTATTAATTTATATAAAATTTTTGCAAATCCGCGATCACGGGACTTTTAAGATTGCCGGCTCCCGGACTATTACGTAAAAAGTAGAAGACTAAGAAGTCACACAGAAATTCAAAATTAAAGCTTATTTCGAATAAAAGCAGGCCTTTTTAAGTAACGGAATGGCTTCCGTTCGAAAATACTCTATATATTGCTGGTATTTCTAACTGTTAATATTTATTGCTTTTAATAAGAATAAATTGTAGCAAGCAGAACTGTATTTACTGCAAGGCGAGGCTTTATTATTGCTTTAGGTTTGATTTTGGCATATTGATATATGATAAAATAGATAAATGTCCCGGACAGTGGCCACCGTCCACTATACCTTATCCCTATAAATACATCGTGAACAACGATTTTTAAAGAGGCCGTTGTCTCAAGTGGATATTTGAAAGATATTTTATTACATTCGGAAGACGACGGAAACCCATTATCAAGGTTTTTAATGGCGTACTCTAAAATTTTGATGACAGAAGCAAGTATTTGGCATTTAAAAATAATAAAGTTAAGAGACATTAAAATATTATTTTTTAAATAATGTCCTTCTCTATCCAAAAACGCTTAAAAGATAAATATATATTTTTTTAATTTGTAAAATTGTTATTTTTACCGCGAGAATTAGGTAAATATATTTAAATGTTCCAGCATTTTTATACCTGTAAGACATTATTCTAAAGGTTGGATAATTTTTTTAATGGGATTTGGTTTAAAAATTAAATCTATACATTTTTATTATTGAATTATGGTCTTTTATATGAGAATATTTTTGGTGCTAACACTGAATTCTAGATTTTGTACAAGTAGGCCAGCATTTTTTAAAATTAATGGTATAGTCTGTCTCAAAGTATATCGTTATGGCTTTTGACGGACCATGCCCCAATAAAACTTTAACGATTTTATTACCTATTGTTATTGGGTAAACGCATTTGTTCATAAGGGCAGGGTTGGGCCAGGTATTTCTTGAGTATTAACCATTAGGCATATAAATATTTTGACTAATATTTTAGTGGCAGTGTTGAATAACCGTTTTTACTGTGCGTTTCGAAAAAGTTGTTTTACGAGAATATAACGATGTCGCGTCGAAATCATTTGTCATTAGATGCAAAACAGGTCGTGAAAAATGTATGAAACTTTAATCAGTAGAGGTCTAATTAAACAAGAAGCTTTAAAAGAAACCTGTCTACTTACAAAAACTCCAATATCATCGATAATGGATATTATTATTAGTGAAGAATTGAACAAAAGAAAAAAAACGTAGTGATTTTTAATCTCACCGTATAGACAATAGTGATCAGGACCTAATAAGAAGGAAAATATAATGTCTTTATGAAAGCGGAGTTATTCCTACCTAGGATAAACTGAAAAAGAAGCTAGACGAAAACGAAACCAATATAAATATTAGCCGTGCCACCCTCCATAGAGTTGTTTGTAAAATGGGATTTAAATACCGCAAAATAGACAAAAATAATGGAATCGCACAGATTACGCACTTGGAGATTAAATTACCTTCAAGAAATTAAAAGATATAGGTTAGAAAACAGATCCATAATTTACCTTGATGAAACATGGTTCGATACACACGACACAGTATCCAAAGAATGGATTGATTCCAGTCAAAACTGTCAGACGAAAGCACCTTCAAATAAAGGAAAACGCATTACCATAATACACGCTGGTTCAGAAGACGAATTTGTCCCAAACTGCTTGCTGTTGTCTGCAAAGAATATTAATGATATTCATTTTAAATATCAGTTACAAAAAAACGCATCTTTTGGAAGTCCTAAATTCATATGCAATTAAAAAACAATATGTATGTGATAATTTGGCTGAACAGGCTGGGCATACTGTCTTCCTCCGTATCACTGTATGTTTAACTCCATAGAGCATTTGTGGAACCAAGTAAAATCCAAGATCAGAGCAGAAAAGGTTACACCTACTTTAAGTCCCAGTGTTATAAATTTGATAAAAATGTAATTACTAACATACCAGTTGAGAGCTGAAAAAATTCACTACAGCACATTATAAAAATTGAGGACTCTTACATTTCTACCCAAAACAACATAAATCCTATTGTAATTAATCTCAATGATCTCAATGATAGATATTTAGATTAAAAATGTAATTATGTATAGATAATGCAGTTATAAATTTATTAAAATTTTGTATATATTTAATTTCTTAATCTAATTTTAAGATTATACTTACCTAAATAAACAATAAATTATAAATCTTTATATCATTAAAGTCCGTCCCTAATGGTCTGTCCTTTAATACCTACCGATCCGCAGTTTTATTGCTGTCGGCAGGTATAATCCATAATTGAAGGCAAGAGCTAACGCGGTATACTTTGAGACAGACTATAATTCAGGTCTAGATTGCGAATATAGCTGTACAAACCTTGAGTTTCCTTCAGCCCGATTTTCTAAAATAACAATTTTGTTTATAATTAACGTTTTTCAAGAACAGTTGACAACTTTTGTAGGACCAGTTATTATTTTTTAAATTTTTTAGTGCAGATTATAAATCTTATGGTGCCAGTCCAGTATTTTTTCTTTTTATATTTTGAAATTAATGGTTTTTAAGTATAGATTACAGAGGTCCACAAAAAAGTAGTGTGTGGTGGGTGTCGGACTAGGATTTTCTAGAGTATTTTTTTTCGCTGAACAAGAATATCAGGTCGAAATTGGGGGTCAAACAGCAAACAATCGAGAAAAGGCGTAATTTCAGATATAAATGGTTTTTTTTAATTTAAAACGTCAATATCTTATAACCTATGATATGTATTTTTAAAAGGCCTATAATTTAAATTATATAACCTTTTTGTCAAAATGCAATATTTTTCAAGATTTTGTCAGAGAATTCCTCTGAAAAAAATTGGATTTTTTTTTTCAATTTTATGCAAGTCTTGAGTGATCTGGGATTTAAATTAATAAAATAAATGATTTATTAATAAAAAAAAATCACATTAAATAAAAAAATAGATATTTTTTTCCTATTTTGGACTGAAATTTTTTGTCAAAATTACATTCTCGTTTAAATCTCCATTATTATTTATCTTATCAAGAATGGTTATATAATTTTTTTAAAGACAATTTGAAAAGCTCTCATTTTTTCGCTGAACAAGAATCTCAGGTCGAAATTGGGGGTCAAACAGCAAATAATCGGGAAAAGACGTAATTTTAGATATAAACGATTTTTTTTTTAATTTAAAACGTCAATATCTTATAACCTATGACAAATATTTTAAACTAAGCGCACGTCGTAACACCCGGTATGTGCCCGGTGATTTTTTCACTGGCGTTAAAAAAATGGCGATAAAATTTGTTTATGTTAACTGGCTGTTTATGAATTTAATTTCCTTTTTTGATATTGATTGTTAAAAGTCGATTAATTTCGGAGTTTCAAACCAATTTAAAACCTATTTAAGTAAATCAAATAAAAAAAAACTTTGTGACCCCTAATTTTTATCCTTAGAAAGCAAATTTTTACTCACGACACAACTGATCTGTGCGGCGAACAGCTAATCCGAAGGCAATGATAACTTGCAGTTAGGCATGGTTTTAATGGCTTTGCTGCGAGGCAATTGCCAGGTCTTCCCATTCCAGACACACGTTGTTGTCAACGTGAGCTTTCCCGACCTTTGTAGGTGGAATTTCTGGATAGCCGGGTTCTGTAACCCCTAGAAATTCCGAACTTTTCCAAAACCTAAATCTTTCAATGTCAAATGTCATGAAAGGCACAAAAATGGCTATCCGACCAAGAACTGCTACTGGTATCACGCATAACCGTTTTCTGTCAGTACTGCCCCTCCCTGCTGAGCGCGCAACCATCTTCCGCCATTAGGAAAATCCCTCGTGAGTGGGGCCGTCAGAAAGGGACTGGTATAGGAATCTTCGTTCACAGCGCTTAGCCCCAGAAGAAGGACTCGTTTGGCTTGACTTACTTCTTGATCCCCGATGGTAAAAGCTGTTGATACGGCACCTTCATCCGCCTTTCCGAAAAAAACTATGTAGTTTTTTTTTATCGCGAGCACTTCACTGATCGGAGGTCAAACAGGAACTGCAATGATAACTTGTTTTGTAATTCTTGCAAAAATAGGTTATAATTACACCTATAACCTATTTTTGCAAGAATTGCAAAACAAGTTATGCACCTCACCGCGCACGTGTGTCCCTGGGCTTAATGTTGTAAGGAAATCAAGCCAAAAGATGATTGAAAAGCCTCCTCTTTTACTTAAAGCAATTAAGGGTATTTCTGGTAACTATTAAGTATTTTTTTTGTTTCAGGTTTCGAGCTTGCCTGAAAATGGTAGGAACAAGCGACGCAAACTTAGTAGGAAAATTATTCTTCAACGTAGTGCAGACTAAATGCTTTATTCTCAAACCGAAGAAGAAATGTGTAAGGACATCTTGGTGGGGCAACTGCGAGAAGCACAAGATGGTCAAGCAAGCAATTCTTAAAGATAATAGGCCATATTAGAATAATTTATTGAAGTGTTAGTAACAAATCTATATAGTTCGAACCTCAGGTTGCTACTTTAAAATTACGATATTTATATTAACGGAATGTTGTTGTCATATATCGATGCGCAAATAATAGCTCATAGAGTCAAGAGGATAAATTTAATAAATCAAAAATGGGTTATTTTTAAAAAAATTCTCTGGCCCGTCTATTAGTAATTTAGTCGCGCTATAGAAATAGGTATACAGTATGTCTCAAATTTAAAATTATGAATTTATTGTTAATTATTTTTAAAGCAATTTTTAATATTAAGATATACATAATGACGTTTGCGGAATTAAATAAAAAATACTTAAAAAATTAATTATATTTCCATTACATCGATAATGTTTGTATGATGTGAATAAGGTTTTTTTTTATAAGAGTAATTACCATTTTTGTATAGATGTGTAGGAATATGTCAAAACAAATGAAATAATTTAAAAACGAAAGGTAATAATAGTGAATTGGATACTATTTGTTTTTATTTAACATGTTGCTTTCTTAAAGCATAATATCACCAAACCGCTTGAAATAAAATAATAAAACAAAAGTTCTAGAATATATTTAATATTAAAAATGGAAGCAGATATGCCAATAGTTCCCGAGGTCAAGTCCTGCAAAAGAAAGTGCCATTTGACTATTACCCTTTTTTTAAACTGTATAGCCTCTATGTATTCTAAACTATGCCCTATCTTTTATCATTAACAATTTTTTTTATTTAATTAACTTAAACTAAGAAAACTAAATGCTAACATTACTCCTTGTATGCAAAATCTGCCTTTGAATTAGCAACCTGAACATCGAGCTGTACAGAAAAACTAAATGTAAAAACTAAAAATAAAAATAATTGTTATATATAAGTAAATACAAGAGATTAGTAGCAAAAGTTTATGTTTAATTTAATACACTTCTTAAAATTTAACTTTAATAAAAAATGCTGATTTTAAACAATAAATTAGTATTATCTAATTTAAACTTAAACCACATATAGTTCACTTGGTGTAAATTATGTCTCTTGCTTAAAGGTTACTTATAACTTTGCTGCCAGGGCAATCACGTGATGTATAAAATTCATATTGAAGTAATTTACATGTGTGCGTTAATTTTGTCCGTAGGTGTATCACATTTCCCTTGCATTTTCTATCGGCTGCAACTTGAATTTTCAATTTTTTTATTTAAAAAGTGAGACGTGGGACCTTGCACCAAATATATACTAGATTATATTGGCCTCAAGGGGGACATTTTGCTAAAGAAAATTTTAATTTTAAAAAAGCGAAAAAAAAAACAATTTTTTTGGAGCCGATTTTTTCCGGGGTGCCTCCCTAGAGAAAGATCGGTCTTTCAAAAGCAAGTCCTTTGTATTTTTTTTGTGAATATGATATTTTGTCCTCAAATTCCAAATTTCGTAAAACTATCTTTGTTTTTCTAAAAACAATATTTAAAATTTTTTTACTGAACAATTTTCTTATGCAAATATTGCAGATGCCCATACTTTTTGGAAAAATAAAGATATTTTTGCAAATTTTGAGATCTGACAATAAAATTTGATTAAATTCACGAAAAAATACAAATATCGAATTTACTTTTAAAAGTCAGAGGAAGCACCCAAAAAAATTAACTTTATTCGCAAATTTTAAAATTATTTTTTGTTATCAAAGTATTCTTTCTGAAGCGAATAGATTCTGGTCTATATTTGGCGTGGTTTCCATATCTCACTTTTTATACAGGGTATCCGGAAACAACATCAGGAATATACATTGAAAAAAAATGCTACTACTGGTAAGTTATGTGAGAAAATGTCGAAATTTTCAACTGTCAAATTGACTTAACGGTAGTCACAACAAACCCTTTATGTTAATTTCAAGCAAGGCGACTTGATTGCGGGTAAAGTTAAATAACTTATGCAACTGATTTCAAACGCATAAAAACTTTGAAATTGATTTTCTGGCTGAACGGTAAGGATTTTCAACATTAAACAGGAGAACATGTTTCAGGTAAAGTGCCCTCTAGCGGAAAAATAAATAACCAGTTTGTTCTTAGAATTGTAAAGTCAACCAAACTTATTGTTTCCGGACACCCTGTATATATATATATATATATATATATATATATATATATATATATAAGATTCGAAAATATTGGGAGTGCAGTCTTATGTGGTTTCGAATCTTCTTCTTAACTAGACAGTCGTGATCTATCCTTCTCTAACTATATATATATATATATTTTATATATATATATATATATATATATATATATATATATATATATATATATATATATATATATATATATATATATATATTTTATATATATATATATATATATATATATATATATATATATATATATATATATATTATATATATATATATATATATATATATATATATATATATATATATATATATATATATATATATATATATATATATATATATATATATATATATATATATATATATATATATATATATATATATATATATATATATATATATATATAATATATTTTATATATATATATATATGTATATATATATATATATATATATATATATATATATATATATATATATATATATATATATATATATATATATATATATATATATATATATATATATATATATATAGATAAATATTGGAAAAATATCTGGTATTTTAAATTAAAATGTACAACTGTCTAGCTAAGAACAAATAAAAGTAAGAATCAAAGTCAATCAGAAAAAGAAATAATCAAGCTGGTTGGTAAAAAAGTTTATGGAATATGGACTACATAAAAACCTACTTTAAAAACAAATCTTGAACGTGAACGTAATTACTAACTTGAACCCGCTTTCCTTTATATTTTGTCCACAAAAACTAAGCAATTTAAAAAGTCCTTATTAAAATGAACTTCCAATCTTTAAATAACCACCTACACACGCCTTGTATGGAATCATAAACGAGCCATTAAAAAAGCCATCAAATAATTTTACCACCATTATTTACAATCAATTTTCGGTTTAATCCAAATTGTTTAATTAACATTTGCATTTAAAGTGCTGCCTATTAATTTTAACAAGTTTATTTAAAGCAGTTGCAACACATAATTTAGTAACTAAATAACATCTCTTTTGGAAAACATATACGGGGTTGATTTATCAGTTATCTCTAAAGATTGTAGAATATTCTTACTATGTTTTTAGAATAGTAGAGATCATTAAGATCAAAATCGACCAAAATAAAGAAATTTTTAAGGTCAGCAGTTATCGAGATGCGGTTTTCTGCATTGTGTTCAGAAAGCTCCTAGGAAAAAAGTCTATATGGTCTGGTTATGCCATTTTTCGAAAAATACATTCTGGTGCAATAGATGTATTTTGCAATTGCATAATTACTTGCAATATTATAGGAACGACTGGAAACTCGGAAAACTATTAAGTAATAAGCGCTCCCGGGTAATTAGAATTAACCGGGAGCGCTCGGCGGTGGCTCTGCGGGGGTGCCGGGGGGTGATTGGGGAAATTGCAGCGTCTATGAAAATCAGCCGAAAATCGTAACTCGGGGATTTTTGGGGATGCCGAATTCAATTATGGCATTAGAATTACCCAGGGGCTCTCGAGGGTGGCTCTGCGGGCAAAGGTAATGAAGAAAGTAAAAAATCACAAATTATGACAATGATACTTTATTTAAATAATAAATTGTACCTTATAATAATATTGAATCATCCATCATAAAGTTCAATTTTTAACTTTAATACTAAACATCTTCTTTAAACTCTTCTTCTTCTTCCCCTTTGTCATCTTCTTCCTCGTCACTATCCTCGTCCTGGTTAAAAGTGACTTTTTGGTTTGAGCAATTGCCATCGCAATGCTTGCATGCAAGTGAGCACTCCAACCTACTTCATCGGCATCCGCACATAGGCGTGCGCAGGGTAAAGCTGGTGTGGGTGCCGAGATAATAATAATAATAATTATTATTTAGAAAGATCCGACATGACGTATCCCATGGCTGACCCCATAGGGCATCACGGAAGCCATCCATCGAAGACCATCCTCGCGTCCGTCGGTCAGTGATCTTCGCCAAAATTTATTTGCCTCAGTAAACGAAGGGACAAGGACAACAGATTTCTGCATTTTCTCACCAGTTTTCCGGGTGAATGTTTGACATGCGGGAATAATTAGCTCCCCTAACACATTTTTCCTTTTATGCCCCCAAAACGCCCGACAATCAGGACAACCAATCGCGTTATACCCGATAGAGCCTCCGAAGTTCGCCAAGTAGATCCTGATATTTGGCTCGTTTCTCCTGTTCCTTTATGTCGATGTTAGTTTCCGCTGGGGCAGCTCAATCACATACATAAGTTATTCCTTTTATCAAGGAGAACGATATCAGGTTTATTGGCGCGAATTTGATGCGTAGTTGTGAATGCATAATTCCCAAAATATGCGACAGTTGTCATTTTCCACTACTGCCCGATATCGCGGGGGCAAATGGCAAAATTGTTTTCGTCAATGCCGTTTAAAGTCTGAGGTGATAATAAATCCCAAGCGCATCGTTATGTCGGTGGATTAAACCCCTTTCAGCATGCACTGGACAGGCTGACAATAAGTGCATTTGTTTCGGGTTGTGTCGACAAGCTCGACAAGCAGTATCAGGAATGAAAATGGCTTCGGTATACCAACGTGTTTATCACCCCATCCTGGCATGCTAGTAGGAAACCCCCGGTCTCAGACTTGAGCTCAGCAGATTTCAAAAAAAACGTGAGCTTTGAGATAGATTGGTCTTTCTATGTTTCGGTAAAATACTGTGTTGCGGGCCATTAATGATCTTCTAAAAACATCTGCTGTTCTGCCAACTGCAGCTTTCGGCTTTAGACTAAGCCCTTTCAAGTGACTGGTCGTCGTTTGGATCTATTGCAAATCTGGGGACGAATTTCTCTCAAAAAAATTATTATTATAATTATTATTATTATTATTATTATTATTATTATAATGAAGTGAATAAAACTGAATGCGATACATTTCATACATTTGAATCTAAGGATTGTAATTTTCAAATCGAACCTTATTAAATAATAATTTTCATATTTTAAATACAGTAATCTTTTTCAGACTAGTGGGGGTGCCACGGCACCCACTGTGCGCACGCCTATGCATCCGCACCTTGTGCCACAGTCAGTTTCACAGGAACAAGAGATACTGCTTAAAATTTCCTCGGGACCGGCTCCCTGGGTCATAATTATTTAAATAATATAATATTTTGTGATTTTTCACTTTAGTCATTGACTTTCCCCGCAGAGGTTCCCCGAGCGCCCCGGGTGTTTCTAATGCCAGAATTGAATTCGGCATCCCCGAAAACCTCCAAGTAATGATTTTCGAGCGATTTTTCCGAGTTTCCAGACATTCTTATAGTATTGCAAGCAATTAAGCAAATGCAAAATGCATTTATTGCACCAGAATGCATGGCATAACTACACCATATAGACTTTTTTCGTGGGAGCCTACTGAACACAATGCAAAAAACCGCATCTCGATATCTGCTGGCCTTAAAAATTTCCGGGTGATTTCCTAACTTCCCTGGACTAGAAATACAATAACTGTAACTGTAACGACTTGAAAAAACGTCTTTTGGTCGATTATTTTTGAAGGAAAGAAAGGTCAAATAAAAAATATTTTTTAGCATGTTGTTGTCTATGTATTAAACAGCAAGTAAACACATTTTTGTTAAAAAATACAAAGAAATAGCGGTGCTGTAGCCGTTTCCCGTTGACATGAAAATTTCAAGATGCTTCGCGGCATGCAGTATAACTGATACAAATTTAGTCTGGAACAAGACAACAATTTTTTGCATAATTTTTATGAGTTCAGCTAGTGAAACACGTACAGAATTTAAAAAATATAGAATTTTGGGTCTTTGATAGGTGTGAAATAGAAAGTCGAATTTTCGACCAAAAAAATGACCATTTTTCTTTATCTTGGGACAGTCCACGAAGGCTGATGCCTAAGTACTAACGTACCGTGGGTGTCTTCAGTGTGGTGAGAGGGAGTTTGTTCACACGGGCTTAAATTTTTGGAGATTGGGAGGAGAAGGAAAAACTTCTGCGGGCAGCAGGTTCCATAGTCTTGACACTCTAGGGATGAAGGAACGAAGAAAGCGGGAAGTTCGGGGTCTCTCTACCTAAACTGTTAAAGGATGCATAAAAGTTGCACTACGTGTTGCTCTGTTGGGAGCTGCCAGAGAAGGAATTATACTGGCCAACTCCTCTGAGCAGAAGCCGTGAAAATACTTATAGAAGAGCGACAGATCCCCTACAGCTCGACGGTGGGCAAGAAGAGGAAGCCTTTCTGTGAGCGTTGGATCATTAATAAGGCGAAGGGCTCTTCATTGAATGGAGTCCAGAATGCTAAGTGTTGTAGGGGACGGCATTCCTCAGACATGAGAACAATATTCTAAAGAGGGTCTGATTTGGGATACATACAGAGTGTACAGATTGGAAGAAGGTAAATATTTTCTGACTCGGAAGAGAAATCCAATCTTTTTTGAAGCTGCCGAAGCTATGGATAAAATGTGTTTGTGTCAGTTGAGGTTATTTTCAAAAGTAACGCCGACAAGATTAAACGACTCTTTGTTCTGCAGAACTTGGCCGCTCATATGTAAGGTATGAGCATTTGCAGACTTTTTTCGCGACAGCGAACATGACTGTGTTTTTGAGGCATTAAACTGAACAAGATTTTTGGCGCCCCAATCCAGTATAAGTTTAAGGTCTTGTGAAAGAGATATCTGCATTGACCTGCGCTTGTTTTCGAAATCAGGATTACACGGTGGCTTAAGAAATTGAATACTAGAGTGGAGGGTACTATTGTCAGCAAAACTATGAATGGGATTGATTGTGGAAGAGAGAAGATCGTTAATGTGTAGAAGAAATAGCGTGGGTGCCAGCACTGAGCCCTGGGACACCCCAGCATTAATTTGGTAAAAGCTGGAGGAATGATCATCTACACTAACTGATATACGTCGATTAGAAAGGAAACTGGAAAGCCAAGAGCAAAGCTTAGGTGGAAGACCGTAAGAAGAAATTTTGTTAAGTAGCCCATCATGCCAGACCTGATCGAAAGCTTTGAATAGGTCAAGAGCAACGATGTGGGATTCACCAAGAAACTCAAGGGACTTGTTCCAGTTGTGTGAGACAAAGGAAAGAAGATCAGCTGTGGATCTACTATGACGGAATCCATATTGTCTATCATGTAAGATCTTATGTTTTTCCAGATACTTTAAGATTTGGAAATTAATGAATTTTTCGATTACTTTGCAAACAACTGAAAGAAGAGATATAGGTCTATAGTTGGAAGGGAGACTTTTGAATCCTTTTTTGGGGACAGGTTGCACACGTGCAGCTTTCCAACTCTCCGGGAAAATGCCCGTGTCGTACGAGATTCGAAAGAGGCGAGTTAAGATGGGGTGCAAGCTCGGGAGCACATTTTTTTAAGACGATTGCTGGTATGCCATCCAGCGCAGACGATTTTTTAGTATTAAGAGAAGTAAGAATACGCTTGATCTGTTTAACTTTAAAAATCATATCGGACATTTTATGAGAAACAGGGACAACTGTTGGAAGAAGAAGAGTAATAGGAGGATCTAGCGTAGAATTGGCAGCAAATTGTTTGGCAAATAGTTCGGCTTTTTCTTTGGAGGTAGAGACAATTCCATCTTCAGAGATAAGGGGTGGAAAAGAATTTGTGCAAAAGTTCTGACTAATATTTTTGGCAAAGGACCAGCAAGCTTTACTGCCATTTGAGCAAGAGAGACCTTTATCTTTTATTCGATTGTTAAAACGGTCTTTTGCTTCTGAGATAGTCTGATTATATTGATTTCTCGCTTCGCTGTCTATTTTCGGGACTGGGGTTTTGAAGAAACTTTTCGTGGGCTTGAATTTTCAAAAGTCTGGCGCTGTCACAGGATTTAGAAAACCACGGTTTGTGATTTGAAGTTATGGGGTTCTTTTTAGTGTGGGGAATATAAGTCTCAATGCCTAGTTGAATTGTTTCGGTACTTTGTTTACATATTTCGGAAGGATCGAAAGTAGAAAAGCAGGTAGGATCCCAAGGGTAGCTGGCAAAGAAATCTTTCAGACCATCCCAGTCGGCCGAATTGTAGTGCCAGACGGTTCGTGGCGGCATGCTTTCAGTTGCCTCAAAATGAGCGGAGTAAGATACGGTGACCAAACCATGGTCAGAGCGACCAAGGGGAGCAGTTACTGATGCTTGATAGAGTTCGGGGGTGGAAGTAAGAAAGAGATCTAGGGGGTTAGAATTATGGGTGGGAACCCTAGGAAAGTAGGTAGGTTCCATAATTAGATTGGTGAGCGAGTTGCTGCTGCTCTGCCTTGTGTATCAGTTTTTGTGGATCCTAGCCAATCCTTATTATGAACATTAAAATCCCCGAGAACGATTACTTCGGCCAATGGAAACTGGGAAATAATATTGTCGATCCTTATTGAAAGGAAATCAAAGAGCTCATTGTAGGAATTGTCGGACGGGGACCGGTATATACAGCAGATAAATTTGGTAGAATATCTGACAGAAAGTTTAAGCCAAAGAATATCAGGCCTACCCGATTCGAGGTTAGAAACCCTAGCACAAGCCAAGTCGTTGCGAACGTAAGCACAAACGCCGCCATGGGGTCGAAAAGATGAAATGAGTTCATAACCTGGGAAAAGAAGGTGGTTGGTTGCTGTTGCGGGACTTACTTGGGTTTCGGTGGGAAATAGTATGTGGGGTTTGGAGGATTGAAGATAATAGTGAACAGAGTTTACGTTGGAGTTAAGTCCACATATATTTGTGAAGGATATTAGACCTTTCGATGGTGACCCCCAAATGTACCCCTCGCCCGGAGAACCGAATGGAGGGGTATTTTACCTCCAGATAACTTTACGTTCGGGTGTGCCATCATCATTTCCAAATTTTAGTGGAGTGGAAAAAAAGAGAAAGAAAAAGAAAAAGAAAGAAGAGGAAGAAGGAAAACTAAAAGAGGAAGAAGGAAGAGGAAGAAGGAAAACTGACTCACCGCCCAGAACTCGAAACGTCCTGAGACTTCACGAGTCCTTTAAAGGGCAAGTGGGGTGGTACCGCCTCAGGCGAGGAAAGCTCCTCTACCACCTACTATTATTTGTTTATAAAATTTTTCTAATTAATTTATCGAAAATTCCGTACGAGTACACTGCGTAATGATGTTTTAAATACAGGGTTTCCCAGAATATGTGGGCAATCTCTCGGAATCTAATAGAAAACCTAAAAATAATATGACAAGTTTCCATAAAAAAAATTTCTATGATCCTTCCCTACGTAGATACAGGTACATAACGGACGCCCCTGGAAATCGTTTTTGTTTAAATAACTTTTAAAATACTAGGCGTAATTTATTATATTTTTTTTAATACGATAGCTACCACATAAGTCAAAATGAACCCATTAAATCATGTTCGGATTATTTAGTTGGCCAGGGACGGACTAGCTCTGACACATTAATAGCAATTTTTTTAACACCCTGTATGATAAAGGCTTTACAATATTATTTTTTTATAGCTTTAACCTTAGGCTAAAAAAAAGGTATTTTTGATTGACATCGATAAAATCAATTGTTAACGAGAAATAAAATATTATGGTTGGTAAAGTTTTTTAATTGAACGTCAATATTTAAGGAAGCAATTTTTTGCTTCATTTTAAAAAGAAAACTTCATATGAACTACGTATCTTCTAAACGTCTTAACTTTTGAGATACAGGGTGGTAAAATTTCCCACAATAAATCATTTATTGTGTCTATTAATATCTGTAATACCACTTAAGGTATTTAAATGAAATTTATCATACATGTATCTTATATCAAAAAGCTTCTTTTAGTGTACCACATTTTTTTTTATTACACCAGTGGCGTTCGCACGGTACGCCACTAATTTCTCTTAAAATTAAAATTATTTTTGAAATCCCCAATTATTTTTAAGCAAAGTTAATTGCTTGATTTTTTTAAATCCGATTCACGGTTTTCGCTAAAAAACCGTTTCTGTGCATGATCATAACAATATCGGTAATGAATATCACCATGCAGAGAAATATGTAGATTTAATTTTTCTAGGTGAAAACCGTACGTTGGACTAAAAAAAATCAAGAGATTAAATCATTTTTGCGGTTTTCAAATAGAAAAATTAAATGAAGATATTTCTCTGCATGGTGATATTCTTAAAGAATATTGTTATGCTTATGCAAACAAACAGTTTTTATTTTTTTAAGCAAAAACCGTGCATTGGATAAAAAAATCAAGTAGCTAACTTTGCTTCAAAATCATTGGGGATTTCAAAAATAACCTAAATTTTAAGATAAATCAGTGGCGTACCATCAGTGTCTGCCAAAATAGGCAGGTAAATTCCGTGCGAACGCCACTGGTGGAAATTAAAAAAAATGTGATTCACTATAAAATCCTTCTTGATATGTAGTACAAGTATGCCAAATTTCATTTAAATATATAAAGTGGTATTACAGATATCAATAATAAATGATTTATTTTTAAAAATTTTAAAGTTAAGACGTTTAGGACATACGTTCATATGAAGTTTTCTTCTTAGAATAGACCCGAAAATTGCCTTCTTAAATATTGACATTTAATTAAAAAACACCTTGTATAATGTAAAAAACTTTACTAACCATAATATTTTATTTCTCGTAAACAGTGGATTTTATCAATGTCAATCAAAAATACCTTTTTTTTAGTTTAAGGTTTAAGCTATCCAAAAATAAAATGTTGAGCCTTTATCATACAGGGTGTTAAAAAATTGCTATTAATATGTCAGAGCTAGTCGGTCCCTGGCAAACTAAATAAGCCAAATATGATTAAATTATTTTAAAAAGACTTATCTTATAACCTTCATTAAAAAAAAAAAAATACGCCTAGTATTTTTAAGTTATTTAAAAAACTATTTTCTGGGTCGTCCGTTATGTATCTATATCTCCGTAGGAAAGGGTCCTAGGAAAAAAGTTTATGGGAACCTGTCACAAAATTTTTAGGTTTTCTATCAGACCCCGAAAGATTGCCCACAAATTCTGGTACATTAGAAAAAATTATTGTATCTTCTCTCAGTGTTTCTCTTTTTATTTTAAATTTAGTAATTAAATTTTAGGCTTAAGCAGGAAGAAAATCACCCGATTAGCGCTAATAACTACATAGAAAACTAAAATGTTAATGTAGTTCATTTACAAGCAAAGATAAAAAGCGACTTTGTTGCTTCTGACGATGTATTTTATATCTTCTGCTAGCTACTAGTATTTTTAGAGACTGGGGTAACCATTCACATATTTTCCCAGTAATATCTTATAGTATACGTTTAGTGGGCCATATATGACTTGGGTGGCCAAGGAAAAAAGTTTAAGCTAGTCTTCATATGATCCAAATGTGTATAATTTTATTAGAAAAGAAGGGTTTGGAATATGGTAAAAAATAAGGTACCATTATTTCTGAAATATTACGTTTAATAAAAACTCGATTTGTCCTACAACCATATGCAAAGGATTCCTAAAACATAAACCCTATAGTTTCGTAAAGAAGAAAAACCGCATATCGCGTTAAAATACGAGTAAAGTGATATTTTGTAGAGACTTTAAGTACAGTACTGGTAAGTGGTAATATAGCTTGGTAACGTCGCCAAAATTACTTATTTTTATTAAGTTTTTTAACCAGTTGCCATTCTTCCTATTATTAAAACACTTTAAAGCGAGACAGCAACGAGTAAATTAATATCCGATACAACGAATTTAATTGTACTGGCCGAAGGCGGAAAAATATATCGTCCTCCCGTGGATTAAATCCAGTAAAAAGTATCTCGCCGGTGGGGAAATACGACGCAGCGGTTGCAGGTTCAGGCGGACGGTCAGGGCGAAAATAATTCTAGCTACGTAAAACATAGGTAAGAAATATATGGCACCAATTCGAGCGACTTAGACTAGGTGTCAGGCAATTGGAAACTGAAAATTAATGAGGTTAAAATTAAGATGTTTATTAATAGTTTTGATTGATTCATTTAGTACAAAAAAGCATTTTTGATTTATTTGTTATTAACATATTGTCTCGGGAGGCTACAGCCCTTTTACCCTTATGAACCAGCCGCCACTGGTTATTCTACAAAGCTTACTGTTATAGTTAGTTTCTGATTGTCGTATTTAAAAAAATAATCTACGTTTTATTTTCCTTAATAACAGGAATATTGTTAGTACCATTTACTTCTGGTTAACTGGTTTGTGATGCCTCTATTACGTTAGATAAAGTCGTTCACAAAACTGGGATAAATCACATATCTGACAACTTGGCACTCATGCTAACTCGAACACAGACATTATACGCCTAGATGAGATGACTGAAATATAGTAAAAAAGAGCAGTTTAACAACTCCCGGTTAAACCGAAAGTTGAGGTGACTATCTAAGTTAATAAAAAAAACTAGCTGACTGGTTAAAGGAAAAAAGTCCGACTTTTAACTATTGTTATCGCTAAGACTAGTAAATTTTTGGTGCAGTCATAAAGGTTTGATTTTTTTTTGGATTGCAAGATCTATTCACAAGGGTAAAAAATCCCTTATCCCAAATTTTTTACATGTATTTAAAAAACATTATGAATGTGAATAAAATATAGTTTATTTTTTAAGTAAAATTTTAATATTCAATCTCGCAAACGAAAGGAAAAAAAATAAAATTAAGCAGTTACGTATAATCAAGTATAACCTTTTAACCTAACTTAATTTTTTCTCTTGCTTCGCAATGGTATTTAAGAAACAATAGAGTTTAAAAATAACTGTTTAGGTAGAAATTAACCCAAAAAAGTTGTAGGGTTAGAAATTCTATTTAAAAAATATTTCGTAGGATATAATAACAAAAATATACATATATTTTTTTAATTAACAGGATATAACAAACTTAAAAATTATTCTACAAATAACAAATATAAACACACTCCTATGAAATAAATATTTAGTTTTGGTGGGCTGCCTAAGAGGAAATATTCACATTATTTAACTGAAGGTTGGATCTTTTGCTGCGCCATGCTGTTTCTAAAACAATATTAATAAAAAATTATTTAAATGTATATATATATATATATATATATATATATATATATATATATATATATATATATAATATATATATATATATATATATATATATATATATATATATATATATATATATATACAGTAAAGCGCACCGTACTGCAAACATAGGAGGGTCCTGGACAATTTTGGATGTACCCAATTCTAAAATACCAATAATAATTTTGTGGCTTGCATCTCAACTTCCGTCTCTTTTTTCACGTGGCGCATTTTTGGTTAGGACTGGTGGGGAGTGCGGTGATAAATTCGGAAGAATTATCTGTCCAGTTTAGTTGTTTACTACGTTTTTATTTTCAGTAAGAGGATGCAGTGTTTATAGGCAAGTAGCAGGAGTTAGCTAGCGTCAACCGACTTCGATCTGATTTCTTAAAGTCATAAATTTAAAATTAGTTAAAAACCAAACAGTTTTCCCTAATAAAATAAAATAATTTTCTCAAATAAATAATGGAACGTTGAAGATATTTTTAAGAAAATAATTTAATGTGCATTCATAGAATAAAAAAAGAAAAACTCTTTTTCAAGTTATCAAAGATGATCAAATAAACCACCTTCTTTGAGCCAAACAATAACCAAGATGGTCATAAAAATACCTTCTGACATTTGCTTAATGTTAAGGGTAATAATCCTAAATTCCCAATCCCAATTTGTAATTGCAATTCTGTGATTATTAGCCCTATTCTCCTGGAAAACATAAATTTATGATTTTACGTGACCTCAGAGAAAAAAATCGTTGGGTGAGACCATGAAGTGAAAATGTCGATTCACAGTAAAAACAATGTTTCTATAAAATTTTCATTGTTATTTTTCATTTCCATTACAGTTTAAAAATTGCCTTCGTCTAAAATGATCATCAGGGAAAATTTCATTGGTTTTTCTTACTTTGTAGGATCGGTATCAATTTTTTCGAAATTTTTCCACTGATCTTCTTAAAAAACCTGTCCTGCAATTGTATTAATGGAAAATGTAGGATTTTTAATAACACTTGCCACTACCATAATTTGTGTCATTTCCCTTTTGTTGTTTTTTTTGAGGCACTATCATGTTTATGTTTTCTTGAAGTTAAAAACCAAATGTCAGGAAGTTTTTAATGACTCGGTAAATAGTGGAAATCGTGGGAGTCGGCCTGGTTAGAAATAAATTATTAAATAATTCCCCGATTCTCCTAACAGGATTTCACGGTGATTCCATTCAATAATTTAAATTTTGTCTTCCAGTTCGTGAACATCCATTATTAAAAACTTTTTAAAAAAAAAAACTTTTTGGCGCAAATAACCCGACACAGTACAACTATTGCTGTCGAGCGTTCGATACTAAAGAACTATTTCAGAAATAAACGTATTGAATTGTTGGCTGGAAAATTATTGATCGATAAGCAATGCGTGCGGCGTTTTTAGGTACATCCAAAATCGTCTAGATCGTCCTATGTTCGCAGTACTCTGCGCTTTTACTGTATATATATATATATATATATATATATATATAATATAATATATATATATATATTTATATATATATATATATATATATATATATATATATATATATATATATATATATATATATATATATATATATATATATATATATATATTTTTATTATATATATATATATATATATATATATATATATATATATATATATATATATATATATATATATATATATATATATAAAATTATATATAAAAAAGTATTACC
Source organism: Listronotus oregonensis (assembly GCA_019359885.1). Lineage (NCBI taxonomy): Eukaryota > Metazoa > Arthropoda > Insecta > Coleoptera > Curculionidae > Listronotus > Listronotus oregonensis. Next base: position 180,077 of record JAHBCN010000917.1, read on the forward strand.
CGTTTTAAAAAGTTAAAGAAGACATTCTGTTCTCTATGTTGTCCACTATGACTCCCTCCCTAGACGCCCCCCTAATTAATCATTTTTCCCTATAATTTTGTAATGTTATGTAGTTTTAACAATTTTATTTAAAAATTATATCAACTTTATTAAAGAACAAATTACGTTTCTTAACACAATTTGCCTTATATGTCCCTAATATTTTTATTATTTACGCCTTTTAAAATATATTTTGTAAAAAATTTGAAGCTTAAACCAAAAAAAAAAAAAAAAAATAGTGTGTCCAATAAAAAGTCTCTGTTAGTGGTTCTTTTAGTTAATAATTAAAAAAATATAAACCCATTCCTATGACGATTTTTTTTTCTTTTTTTTTGGTTTATTTGGGATAGGGTTTTTTTATTCAAAAATTTTTTAGGGGTAATTGATAAGGTTAACAAGTTAAATTAAAGTTTAATGACATGTTTGTAAAAAAGATAAAAAAAAGACTTGACAAAGGTGACCTAACTAACTGGATCCAGTTAGGATTTGTTCTTTAAGTAGACTGTAGAAAGTTCATTTTTAGTGTTGTAAAATGGGCAAATCTAAAGTTTATTATTTAAAGTATTCCCTTTTAAAACAGTTAAAGAAAAATTCTGTTTCTATGTTGTCCACTATGACTCTCTCCCTAGACGCCTTTCGCCCGCCTAGGGTCTCGCAGAGGGCTGTAGCGAGTGCACAAAACAACAGAGAGAAAAAAGGGCAACTTATAGAACAAATATCATTTTCATCACTAAGAATAATCCACCTTTGATGCCCTACTGAAACCATTTTGAAAGTTCATCAATTTTACCGGGGTGGGAGAGATATGTTTGGAGTAGTGGGACAAAGGTAGGATTTAAATTTACCATAAAATTAAAGGTATTTTTTATGTTTATAATAATAATATAAAATATATTATATATATATATATATATATATATAATATAATATATATATATATATATTATATATATATATATATATATATAATATATAATAATAATATATAAAATAAAAAAACTTCCCACCATTAAAACAAAAAGGTAAAAATTTTTGGGATGGTCCAGGAGGGGCAAAAAGGGGCACTTTTTTTAAAGGGTTTGAAAAATTTTTTTCCCCTTTTTCATCTAAATAGGAAAAAAACCAAAAAAAAAAAAAGAAAAAATTTTTTCAATTTTGGATACTTAAACTAAAAGCTTTTTGGGGTTTAACATCAAAACAGCTGTTTTAAATGAAGAAACAGGATATTAATAAGTTTTTTAAAAATTTTATTTGTTTCTTTTTTTGTTTCATTTTAAAAATATTAAATTGTTATTAAAAAGACAGTACAGAATGGATGGGTTTTTTTACCCTTTTTTTTGTTTTGGGGTTTTTTTTTTAAATTATTTTTTTAATTTTTTTTTTTTGGGGAAGCGAGTATAAGGTCCGGGGTATCGGGAAAAAGATATTGTTAACTTAACAAGATAGATTTTTTGACTGAATTGTATGAATAGAAAAGGGGAAAAAAGTAATGGAAAAAAAAAATTTTTTTAAACAGTAAATATGAGGCTTTGACCGGGCTTTATTTTCACATAAGAGCTTTTTAGACGTTTTGCGTGGAGGGGGAACCCCCTTATCGTCACCAAGGGAATTTTTGTGTGGGGGCGTGAGGGGTTTTGGGTAAACCCCATCGCACCAAGGGGGAGTGTTTTTTGGGTTTGGGAAGTTTTTTGCACCCCTTTTCTGTCCCCAAAATTTTTTGTTTTTGTGTGAGTGTGTTTTGTGTGTGGCACGCGTCCCCCAGAAAACACAAATTATAGATGATGATGATGTTTTTCATTAGATTTTTGTTTTATTATTTACTTACAGCCCTTCCCCCCCATTGCAACCTACACTTATCCAGAGTTAAAGGTCCGTGTAGCATAAAAGTGTTAAAAAAAAAAAAAAACAAAAAAAAAAAAAACAAGGGGCCATCATTTTTAAGTGAGGTTCAACTGAACTAAAGGGAAATAAAAATTTTAAAGGGGTTTAAATAAAATTTTTTTATTTAATTACCCCTCTCCTACCGATACCCAAGAAATTTTTTCCTTTGTTATATATATATTTTTAAATATATATATATATATATATATATATATATATATATATATATATATATATATATATATATAATAGATATATATATATATATTATTATTATATATATATATATAAAAAATATATATATATATATATTATATATATATATATAATATATATATATATATATATATATAATATATTATTATATATAATAAATAAAACTTGAAGATTACAAGTTTTATTTAAGAAAGAAAAATCTTTTGGATATGTATACTATCAAACAGAAATACAAGTTAAAAAAGTTAAACACTACTTTAAAAACAATAAAATAAAGCGAACATAAAATAATATTTCATAATCTTTTATCAAAATCAAATAAATTTTACATGCATGCAAAATGCCGCTTATCCGTGTTCAGCTTTTTAAAAAACGGTAGAGGCGCCAAATTTATTGCGACTCGTATAACGCAGCAACTGGGGCAATAAAGATGCAGACTATACTGTTGAAACAATAAACGGATAATATAGCATATTCATTTTTGAGTCCTGTAGCATAATCGCACTTACAGGTTAAGTTAATGTTTTTTTTCTTGTAAATAATAATTTGGAAAATATAACAGAGAAAAGCTCCTACAAGTCTAGGTCCAAATAACAAAAAAAAAAAAAAAAAGATATTTATTTGTGGGTGAACATGCATTGGTATAAACTATGTTTAGAAGTATTCGTGATTGAAATTCCCAAATGTCTGTGTTATGCGTAGGACGCGGCGAAATTGCAAAAAGGATGCCGCACCAATTACCTTAAAATCTTGTCTACGGTGAAATCAAATTATTGGATAGATTAAATCATGCTGAACGAGAAATATCCTTTGGTCCAAGGCCTGTTATGCCCGTTAAAAAAAGTTATAAGCTATTGAAGCCAAACGAGATAACTCTGGGTGGCAGGGAATGTTGAGGTCCGATATCACATAATTCTATTTTGGTACCCACATGGGTACTTCTTCCCATGAACCACGGGCACCTTGAAAATTCACATCTAGCGTGATTTTTGCATTCACGATTGAGATCGTACGCGTAGAGATTCAAAAAAAAAAAAATCTCATCCATCGATGGGAACCTCCGCCCATCAATGACCCATGATGGGCAGTTGTTTTTTTTAATGAGGAAAATTCAATACTCGTGTGAGTATTACGTAGAGCATTGAGGCTGGACATGCGGAAGGTAGGAATAAAAGTGGCACTTTACGCCCCTTAATTGTACAATGTGGAAGTAATAAAATGAAGCATCATACATTAAGGTTTTAACGCTTTCCGTCCAACTAATCTAAAAAAAAAGCTTTTACTTATTTATCAGTGGAGAGGAAACACTTAAAGGCACCCTAAAAATATTGGTGTTTTAACGGCATAAAGTTAAATTGAACCCGTTCAGATAACTAAAATGCGCTGAGAAGTCACCAAAAAGAAACAAACTTAAACCAGTAAAGGGTACTCAAACATTCAACAGAAATCAGATTTATTATGGTTAACAATTTTTACACTCACACATATATTCATAACCTAGAGGTACAAGGCCCCCCAAAATGTCTTCTATCTAATCCTAAATTTTTACAATATTTTACTATAAACGAGATTACAATGTAAATGGTAGAAGTTATAAGCTTATAACTTTTTTTAACGGGCATAACGAGCCTTATACCAAAGGACATTTCTTGTTCAGCATTATTTAGTCTATCTAATTCTAGATTTTCACAACATTTCACCGTAGACGAGATTTAAATGTGAATGGTGCGAGGTCATTTAATAGGCGTTTTTTATGATTTTTTTATTAGCTTATTGCAAAGCCACATGAAAATAAAGGCCAAAAATATTTTTTCCCGATTTTTTTGGCCTCTGGAAACGCCTTTAAAATCAATTTTAAGTTTGAATTTTGTAGGCCCGTGACGTCACGGCCCTAAATTTTTTTTTGTTGAAATTTCTGCTTTGTTGTCAACTTTTTGTTATATCGCCTGTCATCAAATATCGATATGCGCAACATCTACAAAGTTGGCGTTTCCTGTCAATTGTCATATTGTCAATGTCAAGCTGTATAACCTGTAACCTCTAATATTTATTAATAATTTCTAATTTGTAAATAGTGTGTGTTCTTTCCAAATATTCCAATTTATTACTATAGTTATTATTATCGCCAAACTTTCCTTGATATGAACCCTTTTTACGAGTAAATTTCCGTTATTTTATTCAAAATGAAAAAAAGTGTATTGTTATTATTTGCGAAACCAGAAGTCGGCCGAGTTTAGGATCTTCAAAAATATTCTTTTCTCTTCCAAAACAAGACGATAGGAGAAAAGCCTGGTGTGCTGCTGTAGGTATTGAGAAAATGTCCAAAGGACATGCCTATTATTGTTGTGAAAACCATTTTGATGTAAGTTTTTATGTTTTATTCCATTAGCATTTCGTTAAAATCGATACGATTGTCGATATCGATAGTTCCTAAACAGACTTGGCATCCACTTTGAATTTGATTGGTTAGGGGAGTGGCGGGCTATTTAAATTACAATGATAATTAAACCTTAAATAGAAAAGTAAGGGGTTTGTATTTTTCCGTGTTATTTAGCAGGTTCTGCCTAATTGTATTTCTACTTTTAATTTTTACACACAACATTATCAATATCAATTGAGTGAAAATACCCTATTGTGTTCTCGGTCAGTTTTTAGGCCAATAAATTTTAAATAAAAGCAGGACAATAATAAACAAGAGATAGAAAAAAATATTCTAGATGATAACATAAAATATGCGATTCGCCGGCACATTTTTTTAATATCATTTAGAGTTTTAAAGAAGATATTACGCAATTTATACTGCCGGTATTTAAAACGCAACCACAAAAGGTTTTTAATTGAACTAATATAAATAAGTTGTGGCAAACAAAATTTGAAAAAATTACATTATACTAGGCTTGCAGAAAAAAAAACTGACGAGACATCCTCTTAAAAGTAGGACAGGACTTCGTTATCTTATTACAAGGTAGTAATTCTGGATTTTTGGATGGTGGTCTCAAGGTCTTTGAATCTAAGATTTGCTGAAACGCGAAAGTTGGAAAGTGGGTTTTGTCGGTGTTGGTGCGCCTGAAGCCCGGTTCTGTAAATGTTATAATGTGTCATATTACAGTAAAGAATTAAAAAAATAACAATGTCGCATTGGCAAAAAGCTGACATTGACATATACAGGGTGTCTCAGAATATGTGGGCGATCTCCCGGAATCAAATAGAAAACCCAAAAATATTATGACAAGTTCCCATAAACTTTTTTCCTACAAGCCTTCCCTACGGAGATACAGGTACATAACGGACGACCCTGGAAATCGTTCTTTTTTTAATAACTTTTAAAATACCAGGCGTAATTTAATTTTTTTAATGTGGTGGTTACTAGATAAGTCTTTTTAAAATGAACCCAATAAATCGTATTTAGCTTATTTAGTTTGCCAGAGACGGACTAGCTCTGACACAATGATAGCATTTTTTTTAAACCCTGTCTGATAAAGGCTCAACATTATTATTGTTGGATAGCTTTAACCTTAAACCTAGAAAAATGTATTCTTGATTGACATCCACAAAATCAACTGTTTACGAGAAATAAAATATCATGTTTAGTATTTTTTTTTTACATTATACAGGGTGTTTTCTAATTGTACGTCAATATTTAAGGAGACAATTTTTGGGTCCATTTTAAGAAGAAAACTTTATATGAATGTATGTGTTAAACATTTTAACTTTTGAGATACACGGTGGTATTTTTTTTAACATAAATCATTAATTATTAATATCTGTAATACCACTTTAGATATTTTAATAAAATTTGGCACACATGTACTATGTATCAAGAAGCATTTTTAAATGTACCACATTTTTTTTATTTTCCAAAATAGTCAGGTCAAATTCTGTACGAACGCCAACGAACGACACTGGTGAAAATTTAAAAAAAAATGTGGTACACTAAAAAATGCTTCTTGATACATAGTACATTTATGCCAAATTTTATTAACATATCTAAAGTGGTATTACAGATATTAATAAAGAATTATTAATTTTTAAAAATTTTACCACCCTGTATCTCAAAAGTTAAGACGTTGCATTTGTATATTCCGTAAGCATGAAATTATTGAACGGTACTGGTGAAACTTCCTGTAATATTACAATAAGATGCCTCATTTATAAGTCTCTTAAGGATATCTCAAGATTTACATTTAAAAAACTTATGAAAATCTAGCATCGCAAATTTTAAAATACTGTTCGAAAAAGTGTTCCATTTAAGGGTGGATTCATGTTGATCTCAGAAAAAACATATTTAAATTTCAAGAGTATTTTACCAACAACCAATTTGGCTAAGAGTTTACCGTGCTAAAATCTTTAACGCTTGATTACTCATCTTAATTATGTAATATTATTCGTATCGTAGTTATCATTTGTAGGTATATAAACAAAAGATGATCCGGATTCGTAATCCGATAAATAGGAATTAATTCTCCGGATTCAATATTTTTCCTTAAAAAAGGAATCGTGATTCGTATTGGTGATTCGATTACTTTACGAAGATCCGGATCCGTGAATCGATTCTTATTTTGAAGGATCCGTCCAGCTCTGGTTGTAATACAGCTTTTAGACATAACATACTATTTGCCGATATTTTGGGAAATTTAATTTAGACATTATGTCCTTACCCAATAATGTTGTCTAAGTGATTTACTCTGATTCGTTGAGAACATACAGTCTCCACACTGAAAATTCTTCCATGATGTAACATGTTCATTTATGTGCGATTGAATATCACCTTTTACGTCGTAAACCCTAGAGCAGAACGGACAAAGGTACAGAACTTTCCTGCCAAAATATTTGGTGAAATTTGCTTTTGTGTGAAGAGCCTCATGCCTTGTGACAGTGCTGCAAAAAATGAATAACTTATAAGTACAGTGTGTGGGGAGAAAAAAGGTGCTTGACCTCCGGATTTTTTGTACAGTTTCAATTTTTATGAAAATTTGGAATTAGGTTACTTTCACCCTCTAGATTAAAGTGTATATATGCTTAAAGCTTTTATTTTTAGGGGGTAAAAACCACTCCTTATGCTAAAAAATTAAAAAAGCCATAGATATAGACATTATGTAAATTAAAATCATATGAATAGGCAACAGACGTCAACGCCATCTACTGACCTATTATTAAAATCATAGTTTAATATGTAGAATGTATATATTTTTATGTTGTGAGTTATAACTAACATTATATTTGTAACGTTTTAACCCTTAAAAATCACCCTTAATAACGAAATTGCAAAAAACTGTTTTTTTTTATCTTAAAATTATTTATTGACGCTTATATGGTAGAAAAAAATTATTTTAATATTTTACGGTCTAATAAATATTTACCTACAATAACTTAACCCTTAAATAACCACCACTAATTGAATTTACAAAAAAATTTTTTGAAAATGATTTGATGATACATATAGTCCCGGAAATACAGCTCAAAAAATGACAATACCTCGCATTTTTTTGTCCTGCATTGATTTGCATGAAAATTAGGAATTAGGCTCATCTTACCCTTATTTTAGATTCTAAAGAATGCCGATGGGCACTATTTGTTTTTTAAGGGCGAAAACTACCCCTAATTGTCAAGACTAAAATAACATTTTAAACCTTTAGATGGGTAAAATTTGGTTTGGTTTAGTTGAATAATCATTATTTAATGCTTTGAAATACAATTTCAGAATATTTCATTCTTTAAAAATCAACCCTTGTTAGAGCTTAAAGAAAAAATATTATTCATCATAAAAAAATCATTAATTTATCATAGTGATTTAATTTTAGAATGCTGTTGCTTAAAATATGTACTTATTTAATTTTGCAACTTTTCAACCCTCATAAATCGACCCCTATTATATTATCTTTTCACCACCCTAAACATTTATATTAATAATTTTTTACAAAGAGGATTTAAAATTATTTACAAAAATATTACCCTTAAAATGGCGAAAGCAATAAAAACATGACAATGAAAGAAGATAAAACACAAAATTCAGTATTATATTAAAAATTTGTCAAGTAACCACAAAAAGTTATTATTTTAAGAATATGTTTAGTTTACTTTGTTCGTCAAGGTGGACTGTATTCCAAATAATTTCTTACAATAGTTAATGTTTTATTTACAGAAACATTGGTAAATAAACTAACAACATAAGAAATTCATCAGGGTGTATTTAAGTTTCTTTTTCAGGAGATCTGTAAGTTTGTAAGGGTCAGCCGTCTTTATGTAGGCATGCGTCTATAACAAAAGGATTTTTTCGCGACTTACCGTTTTTAACTACTGGTTGATAGCAGTTTTTTCCCTCACCATTCCAACCGTGTTTAACCCGCCTATCCTTGGCCTATCCTCGCAAAAACGAAACGGTTTACGTATGTCAACTTACAACTAAACGTTTAATACACTTTTAAGTTTAAATTTAAATGTGAGGTCTTTGGAGAGTTAAGAAATTAGTCGAAAAGATAATATATAAACCAAATTTTTCATTTAATAAGATATTAGCTGTTTCCAAGTCAACTATAACAAGTAAATTTTTCCTTTATGATTTAACTATAATTGCACTAATTCATCCATTTCGGAATTAACTAATAAACCAAAAAATCTGCAATCCAAATAGTTGTTAAACCATAGCAAAAAAACACCACAAGAACCAAAACATTAGAAAAGCCGCGAAGCCTCCATTATTTTAAATTGAAACTTGACAATAATCATTATTAACGCTCCTTCTGACTAGTGGTGATAGTGGTAGATATTGGGTACAAAGTAATGACGTAGATACTGATGTCAGAACACCTTCCCCTACGTTACCACTTCTCGCGAAAACAAACCGGTATGTTAACTGTCCTAACAATCAATCAACGCGGTATGTCGCCAAAATTTGATGCAAGGTTTTTTTAATCGCAGCTCCCGGGCCGCATGCGGTCCGCCTGCTAATTTCTTGCGGTCCCCAAATATTGCGCCGCGCCCGCGAACGACACAAAGGACGCTAGCGCCCCCTAGTTAGAAGAGATCCACCCTGTGAGCTCGCGATATTCACTCTAAAGACACGACTACCCACGAGGCCACAATATGGCGTTGCATGTCTATTGAAACTTTCTAAGGATTTTAGAAATTATCACTACTAGAGGGACCTACTAGTCCAGTCTCGTAGCCTCTCTAAAAATTCCAAAAATTCAAAGATCAAAAATCGTATTCATTAATTGAATTTTTTAACCAATAAAGGTTATTGAACTCTGAAATTATATGTTTTTTTTTTAAATTGATATGGTGGTAAAGTGACATGGAGCACTGTGGCCCTTCGGATGATGTGAAATCGATTTTTGGCCTTTGCACTAAAAACGGTTAAAGACCCTTGATCTATACTATCGGACTTAATCCGAAGCGGTACTGAGTCCGCCACAACAATATAGACCATATATAGTAAAAGTACATAAGATATACAAATATGCACATACAGAGTATTACATTTTCTTATTTATGCATAATAGTACAGTAAACGAAGGTGTGAACCTGAAGATCAGGTTGGGCCGTCACAATTTTTTTTTTAATTTGCAGGTATTAATGTACACAATGACCTCTAAAAATATCATATATAAAGAATGTCCGCAAGGACCTGAATATGGCCCTCAAGAGCCGGAAATCCGTTTTTTCAATTAATTTGGTCGATATCTCCCGAAATATGATACTTACGTAATTCGTGTTTGGACGAAAATGAAGAGCAGTTTATTGGCTGCAAAAATAATTCCTATTACTTTTGTCAAAAATTTGATAGTTTTTGCGATAATCGGCCATAAATGCGCCGAGTATTTTTTGCACCTGCCCCGTATGTCGAAAGGTGCTTTAAGCTACTTACACTTCCAAACGGACGGACTAATTTTTAAATAACTCACGTAAAAATGCATATTTATGCATGATTCAAAGTTTACATGAAAGAAGGAACGTGTAGCAATAATATCTTGTAACTGTTTCCTTTTTTTTTGTTTCTTTAGAATATTAAAAACTCGAGTCAAAGTTAGTTTTTGATCGATATTTTGACCCTCCTATCAATCTGTTCATATTTTTTTTATAAAAAGTAATTTTACCGAATTCTTTTGGATTATGGAGCTTTGCAAGGTGTTGAATACATTTCGCAAAATTCAATAAATATATTTGTGTATTTTTTATAAACAACGTGTTTTTCTTAGGGCGGTTTTTTTGAATTTCCAGAGTTTTCGAAAATGCTCGGGTCTCTCAGGAATTAATAAATATTCAAGGACCATAAACAATCTTTGATAAAATGATAAATAAATGATCTTTATGTTACTTTGGATAACAAAAATAAACCCTTACCTTCTACTTCAAAAAGGAAAACTGGAAAAATTTAAATATTGCCACGTTTTTCTCTAAAGACGTTTTCTCTGAAAACAAAAATAAAAAGTAAGGCAATTTTTTTTTTACTTTTTACACTTTTTTCTTGATTAATAAAAGTATGCATTTAAAATTTACAATCCTATTTACACAGATTGTTTGTAAATAAAAGAGCAAAAAGTATTGAAGCCAATGTGGGTGCACGCGCTGTAGCAAACGGCTGTTCGATACTATATATTTGTGGTAATTTGTGACTATACATGAACGGTACGCGCACGGAATAAAATAATAAATGACTCAATTATTTAGAGAAAATTTAAAGGCAGAATTTTTTTCGTGCACTTATTAAAGTACTTTATGTAAATATATACTAATAAAAAGGTCAGAGTGTAATCTTTAATACAATTGTAAAGCCCAAAAAATTTGAGCACGAAGAGAAAATAATCATCAAAAAAAATGTCGAGTTTTTATTGGGACAAGAATTTTCTCGATTTTCCGGAAAACTAAAAAATTTGGAAAAAAAGAAGAGTGCTATTGAGAAGGGGACAATCTAAGCTTTTGACTGATGTGCATTGTTAGCCGATATGGTCCTTGAGTATATATTAATTAGCGATAAACCCGAGCATTTTTAAAAACTTGGGAAATCTAAAAGAAATGCCCTAAGAAAAACACGTTGTTTATAAAAACACACTAAAAATATTTATTCAGTGTTTCGGAATGTATTCAACACCTTCCAAAGCCCCATTATCCAAAAGGATTCGGTAAAATTACTTTTTATAAAAAAATACGAACAGATTAATAGGAGGGTCAAAATATCGAGCAAAAACTAACTTTGGCTCGAGTTTTTAATACTCTAAAGAAACAAAAAAAAGGAAACAGTAACATCATGCAAAAATATGCATTTTTACGTGAGATATTTAAAAATTAGTCGGTCCGTTTGAAAGGTGGAGCTTAAAGCACTTTCGAGATACGGGGCAGGTGCAAAAAATACGGCGCATTTATGGCCGATTATTGCAAAAACTATAAAAATTTTTGACAAAAGTGGTGGTATCATTTTTGCAGTTAATAAACTGCTCTTCATTTTCGTCCAAAATGAATGCTAAGTATCATATTTCTGGAGATATCACAAATTAGTTGAAAAAACGGATTTCCGGGCTCTTGAGGGCCATTTTCAGGCCCTTCCGGACATTTTTTTATATATGATATTTTTAGAGGTTATTGTATACATTAATACCTGCAAATTAAAAAAAAATGTGACGGCCCAACCTGATCTTCAGGTTTGAGATTTCTTCGGACTTCATTTACTGAACTATAAATTTTCATAAATGCATTGGATGTGAAGTTCAATTAAAATATACAAAATTGGAAAATTATAATTTTGCTTAAAGAAAACTAAAATTTTAATCGACTTGTCTTTCCTATGCCATATAACAGATGTACCAAAATACATACCCTTTCCAGCTGGCCCTAAATGGGCATTTCCTACACTGGAATCGCCCGTACTTATTCCAGGGTTCCTCGTGCGCCAACAGGTGTCTTACTACTTCCCTTTTCTGACTAAATTTTGCAATGCATATGTAACATCCCCACAAATCATAAACTTGCACACCTGAGGGTTTTTTTCTGAGAAAAATAAAATTGTTCTAAAACGCTAGATACAAACAACATTGTGGTTATGATAATCAATATACAGGGTGTACTAAATTAGAGACTCGCTATGGGATATCGGTAACTAAAAGAGATTTGAAGACGAATAAATTGTGTCAATGTTACCTATACACAGTTTCGAAATTGGAAAACAAAATAATAAATTTATTGTTTTCTGGCGTTATTTGAAACGATATTTAAAAATTAACTAACAGTTTCATTACCACATACACACTCTTCTACTATTTTTAATCCATAGTTTCAAATTTCTGGACCAATCATCAAAATTATTATTTTAAATATAAACCAAAAATTTCTTTTTTAATTTTTTAAAAGGTCTTTTTAAATGCAAATTTAATAATAAATACATCCAGTTATAATATATTTTATAAAAAAGACTTGGTGCCATTACTGAACCCTATGATATGGCAACATTATTTTGGTGAAAACTAGAAAAGGTGGACATCTGTAATAACTGATAAATGACAATTAGAAAGAAAACTGAAAAGCCAAGAAGACAGCTTAGGTAAAAGATGGTTGAAAAAAAGTTTATTCCTTTACTGTAGAACAGTATATAGGCCTAGCACTTTTGTTGATTCTATTATGTAAGAACTTTATAATTTGAAGAGTAATTTTGTTTCTGATTATTTCAATTTGAACAATTTTTTATATTTGCAATAGCTACATCTTTACAGTTAATAAACGAAGGGTAAGGTAAACGCACCTAGGTAACTGTAAATCCTCTTGATTTTATTTTATTTATGATTTTAAAGAGTAAAGTATACGATTAGTACCGCAACAGATATTTTATTCCACCAATTTCTATGGCTCTAAAATACCAATAGCAGTAGAGAAGATAGTAAGATAAAATAGATTGAAAATGACAGTCTGCTAGCTCGTACTGTAATATTTATTTTAGCTAGAAATTTATTAAAAATATATTTTACCTTTGACCTGTTGCTGGACCTTCATTTACATGAAATCTAGCATTAGTTAAATCAATAATATTATTACGTTCATTAACCACTTCAAAACAATCGTCATCCAGTAAAAGAAGATTGTCATTGGGGTTGTTTTCTTTTCTACTGTCCTCAAAACTTGAGTTTTCATTAACTGCGAAATCGTTATTGTTATCAAACAAATTAGGAATATCTTCAAAATTGTTTTCAGATAAATTATAAGTCAAACTTAATACAGGAGAATTATCATTTAAATCTTTATTTTTTCGTCTTCAAGTATAGAGCCCAGATCTATATCAGTAGAATTGTCGGTATCTTGTTCAAAATTAATATTTTTATTATGTTCGTTAATTTGATTTAAGGGTTTCATTGCAGAGCTAACATATTTCTTAGTAATTTTGGAAAATTGAGTAGTACCACAGTAAATTATATTACTGCTGTCCCTACTACTATTACCGACATTATTACTTATATCAACGAAAGATTTAACAGCTTCTATACTTTCATCATCCGTCTGATCTGTTAAATCTATAAGGATATTAGATTTGTTATTGTTATTATTCTTATCACATTCATTTTTAGTCAGTTTTATTTTAGAACTGGGGGACATATAAATTTCTTCTTTGGAAGTTTGGTTAGCTTCTAACTCAGTCTCAGTAAATTCGTTAGATATACCCAGCATGCTTACTTTATCTTTATATGCGCATATCTCATTTCCTATAGACTTGTCGGGTAATATATCGAACATATCTTCATCATCATCCAAGATAATAACAACATCCTTGTTTTCACTTTGAAATTTTGTTTCAATAGTTTCATTAAATTCATCATCCGGCTCAATCTCATTTTTATTATTAATGATTATATCACTTTCTGTAGTTCTGTCATATGTTTCGTTATCATTTCTATAATTACATTTTTGTGATGCTACAGCTTTACCTTAAAATAAGTAAAAAGAGTTAGCTTTTATTGCATAGTCATAAAGAAGAACAAAAAATTGGTATTTGAAGAAAATGGACCACGTGCAATTAGTTTTGTACCGGTATGGGTCTCTTGTTAAGAGACGAGAGATTCTCATCTCTTGACTCTTTTTTTACATAAATAAATAAATAAAAAATGCCTTTATTTCTTTACATACAAAAAAGTATAATGTAGTACAATTATAAACAACATTATGAAGACATTGGCAAAAAATATAAACTGATATAAAAAAAAGTTTTTATTGGAATTAAAAATACTATGAAGTACAAAAAAAATATAATGTAGTACAATTATAAACAACATTATGAAGACAATGACAAAAAATATAAACTGATATAAAAATAGTACTTTTTATTCGAATTAAAAATAGTATGGAGCATGAGAATTACATTAAAAAACATATCCAATAAGAATAGGTAAATATATACCTAACAATCTTGTTGTACATATTTTTGATCTAATCTATAATTTAACATACTCTATACTATATAAAAAATCATATTTTTATATAGTGTCCTAACTTTTTTGTCAGTGTGCGTCAAAATCTAGTCAAGAGTCCACTAGAGAAACTAGAGAAAGCAAGAGATGAGACTTTCAGGTCTCTCAGTGTGACGAGAAAGGCTTAAAGCTTAAGTAGTAACGTATCATGTGTATTCTACTAAGTAAATACTTTAAGAAAGGGGCGACTAAAATTAAAAATTCGTTTTTTTACGTCGGAGTATAATTTGTGTTGCTACTTTGCAGCTTGCTGGTATTATACCACCTGATTCTTTAAATTGAAAGCTGATAATTTTTTTATAAAAAAAGAACAATTCACCTACTGCCTTTCGTTGAGAGGTTATTAATAAGGTGAACGGCGCTTCTGTGGATATAATCAAAAATATCATATACTGCGGATTATCTAGAGCATTTTTTGCCCCTCAGGTAATGAAATACTGACATCAGTTTGTACCTTAAAGAAAATATAGGTATTTTAAATTGCAAGACCGATCTAAGTTTAAGTTCTTTATGATTTAAATAAGTTAATTATTAAACACCACATTTCAGTCCACATATTCCATAGTATGTCGATCTTTTCTATAGTGGAAATCCGACTGACCGGAGGATATTACGTTACTTAATAAGTTCCTTGTTTAATTCTATTAATCAAGCATTATTGGTATTTTTATTCATTTTTAAATTCAATGGTGAAAAAGTTTTTTTATTTATTTTTTTCTCTGAAATTACTGAACCGATGTTGACAAAATTTTAAGGAAGATAGATGACACAAGAGGTACCTAAACATTCAAAAAAAACACAGTTTCCATTTAAAAAAATGCACCATTGTGACGTCACACTTTTTTTTGACACCCTGTATAACCAAAATTATTTTCCTGAAATGCACCGTGGGTTAAAGGTAACGCCTGCAAAATATGAACTTTTCAGTGAATAATAAACGAGCTACATAAGACGGGAGGTGACCTCGGACCCTTTTATATTTTATATATTTTATATATATTTTATATATATATATATATATATATATATATATATATATATATATATATATATATATATATATATATATATATATATATATATAATATTTATTTTTCTTTAACCATTATTTATAAATTAGCATTGCATGGGTTAAAATTGCAATCAAAGGAACAAGACATTTTTGAAGGATATGGAAAAGCGTTATGGTAGGAAATAGCGAATTCATTAAAAGCAATCTCAAGATTGACCAAAAGCTGGCCAAGCAGAAAAATAGAAGAATATTCTTATTAAGATGTAAACATTTGAATACAATGCCAGTATTCCTAAATTTTAATACTTCACACA